>JARHVA010003557.1:1702500-1772500 GCA_037957365.1 Torreya grandis
AATAGAGATTATAATGAATCAAGAGAGTAAACTATGTAATTTTGATCTCTTATAATTTTCAAAATGGTAAAATTAGTAAAAAAATTGTAAATTAGGGTAGCCACTTGATGACACACAATTATATTTTTGATTTTACATTGATAATCGCCATTAAATTAGTGATAGATAAGTTTTGAATCACCCAAGGAACATAGATATGGGATATATAAATTCAGGGATGCTTTCAAGCTTAATATTAGAGCTTCATATTTGGTCATGTGGTTATTGACATCAAAGGTTAATATAAATGTGAAAGGGACGATCTTATCATGTGAATTTATTATAATACAACCTAACCAACTCTTTGGAGGTATTTGGCACCATCAAGTGGAAGGTCTATTTTTCTTCATGTAAATCAATGGTAGATTCAGAGAGCTCTTTCATAACTACTTTGTATTTATTAGTATCATAAATGATTTTGGTATCTTATTAATTATTTAGCTATAAATTAGTAGTATAGTTATGGAAATAATATTTAAGGGATATATCTTTGTTAAGACATTCAATATAAAGAATGTTGTCATAAAGGATATTATCTTAAAGGTGAGTTGTAGCTGGTATAGGTGTCACCACAAGTTGGTCAAAAATGAATTTCGCTTTGAAAAATTTTTATGTGACAATTTTAAAATAAAATTTCATCAAGAGGAACATCTATTTTCCAATTCTATGTCTAAGTATAAATGCTTTAGTGAAGAAAGGACAAAGTGGATCAAAGTAGACAATGACATAAGTAGTCTTATAAAGCATATAGTGATGGAGATTTTTAGTTGTAAAATAGATAGAAATGTAATCACATTATAATTTAGTATATAAAATTTGGAATTAAATGAGGCCTCAACTAATGTAGAAAATAATGTACTCTCTACTAGTATCACCTTATTGGTCAAGCATTGCCCAAACTGATATTCGGGTAGAGGAAGTATATAAGATTAAAATATGGTTGTTTGATTGTGGATAAGGAGTGGCAGGATGAAGCAAAGATTATTTCATGTTATCAAAATATTTTTGTAGGAATATATTTATTCTAAATCATTACCTTTATTGAGAATGGAATTAACATAGTAGATATGGTAATCCATTTCTAGGATGAACCATAGAATTTCCCCATGATTTCTAAGGTAAGTGAAAATCTTAGGACTGAAGTAAGGTATGGGCATATTGACTATAGTATTTATTTTATCCATATCAATGTTAATTCCTTAAAAGATAGACTAGGAATCCTAAACATTTACCATATGTGACTTTGAATACATATTTATATGGGTTAAGTCTAACTTGGTATTTTTTTTAGTCGATCAAAAATTATAGATAAATCAGTGAGGTGCATTATGTGACTCTCAAATTTGATAATGAAGCTATAGACATAGGTTTACACTATCTTGTATATAAGATCTTGCAAAGTGTAAGTCATTACACATTGCTAGGTGGCTCTGACATTTTTAAGATTGAAAAGCATTTTGACATAACAATAGGTGACCCATTCCATATTAAATGTTGTTTTGTGATGTTCTTTAGGGGATTTATGAATTTGATTACATCCTAAAAAACTAGCCATAATTGATAACATTTAATATATAGTAGTGGAATCTATGATCACATCTATTAAAGGTAATGATAAATTATTTTGTGGACACCTGAGGTTAAAGTTATGAAAATAAATGCATATATGACTGACCATGGTTTTTTTTAATGAATGGGAATAATGTCTAATACCCATTCAAAATATTTAATAAGTTTGATAAACTCAGAATCAAAAAGTTAAATAATTTCTTTATGACATAAGATGGAAAATTTAGGTGGAATATTCCATTATTTTTTTTCTAACAAGTTTTGTATCCAAGTAGGTGATGATGTTATGTACAATAGCACAAGGACAAATACCTAGAATATACTCATATAAACCAACAAAAATATTCACAATACTTATCAAAGAATAAGCTAAATTTATCATTTTTTATTGGCATGAGTTGTTTAGAGACAATGATAGGTCTAGGACATGATGTTGTATTAAATTCTATTATTGTTGTCTCTTCAATGAGCATAACATTTACATCTTGGAAATTATAAAGAATATTATGAAGAAACAAAGTAGGATTTATTTTAGGATCCACACTAACAATTAAATTATTAAAATGGGAAGCTTTTAATTTAAATTTTCCAAGTTTATGACGTTGCTATGGAAGTTGAGGTTCTCTAGCATGGAGTAACTCAAGTATGGATTTATTACTAGGGAACATGGGTGAGAGTCCATAGTATTCCACATAAAACTTGAAGTTGATGATTTTATTACTATGGATATCATATTAAAAACATATTTATTTTACATCTATATCTTTAACATCAAGGGTAATTTTAAGTGTAAGTGGGATTGTAGGTTGAGGTTGAGTGGAGTCCACTGGAATGGTCATAGGTGTGTTAGGTTGTGTTTCATATGGAAGTTCAATTGAATTAAGGTGTATAACCTCAGTGGCATCTATAGTATCATGATAAAGAAGAAAAGTTGGTAGGTTGATTGGTTGTATAGAAGGTATAGATGGTTCGTAAGTTTTAAAATCTTCTAGATTTGATATTTGTTTAACTACTAAAGGGGTATCAAGAATTCAAGGATTAATTAGGGATACATGACCTTTAGGTTCTAATTGAATATCTATTGATATATTAATGACATGTACATCATGGTTTAAGACATGTATTTTGGTTAATTTTTATTGATATTACTATACATCTAAGTCTTGTTATTGAAATTGATCCATGATATAATTGTCATCATAGGTGTGGGAAATAAGGCATGCATTTGTCTCTAAGGGACAAAAGTGGATGCACCTATATCACTTAATTTTCAAGGTGACATTACTAAAGGATCTTGAAATAATATTAACACCCCATATTCATTACATGTGAATTCATTTTGTATGTAAGAATCTTCATGTGAATTACATGGAGAAGAAATTTTAGTGATCTCATCAACTAGAGGGATGGTATGACCACATGGAAGCAAATGATGAGGAAGCCATTACAAAATTTAAGGAGGTAAATTAGTGGTATTAAAATATTTTAAAAAAATTATTTCATCATAATTAAAATCATCAATAGTGCCCTATAAATATGGATTCATGTTAATGAATTCAAGTAGAGGTGCACTATTAATTCATGAAATGGTTGGAATCTAATATTGAGATTTGGGGTTGGGTAGTTGGATATTCCATGGATTAGTATCAACCTCATGTTTATTACTTTTTCCATTATGGATGAATTTGATACATTGACTACTTATGGAATTAATATCCCTCATTTGACATGTCTATGGGTGACCTATGAGTATATTATAGGATAGTGGTAAGTCAAGGACCGTGATCTTAGTACGTGTTGACCATTTTTCCCCATAAGAAAAAATGGGTCAACCCCCTATAGTCAAATATTGTATAGGGGTATTTTTAAAATGTCATTGGGTATTTTTATCTTTGTTTATATTATTTCCTATGCCATTTTGGTTTATTCATAGTCTATCTTGGTCCTTGTGTCATTTGGTGTCTAAGGGACCATTTTAGGGTCATATATGAAAGTGGTAGGTCTTCATGGTGATCAATATAGTTAAAGCATGGATTAGGTTAATAATGGATGAGAATATATAAAGTGTTTCATAGAACCTATGGGATGCTAGGAGTACTTGGAATGAGTGTGGAAGTGCATAGCATTCATCTAGTTCTTTATTGTGTTCACTGAGGCATTTTGGGTCTAGATGTAAAAATTTTGAGTAGGAAATTTTTTAATGTTGTTGTTGCCATGTATAGATGAGTTATGGAGAATTTTTCATATGGTCATGATCACATCAGACCTAAGTTACTATGCACCAAATTTCATGCCATGCATACAAGTACAGTAGAAGATATGAAGGTTCAAAGTTGGCCTCTTAGTCAAAATTTTCTAAGTTCCCATACTTAGCCAATTTGTAAAGAAGCTCAAATAAATCCAAGTGAGTAGTTTAATGATTATATATCTTTCACTTATGGTAGTATCACAATAAAATAGTCACACAGGTTTTTTCATCTTAGTACCTAGTTATAACATGCTAAGTTATAGGCTAGGCATCTAGGCATGATAAAAGTTATGCATGTTCAAATCTAGCTCCTTAGATAGAGTTATCTTATTTTCCATACTTATCCATTTTTGACCAGACCATCACCAAGACATCACATCATAGCAGATGGACTAGATAAATTTTGTATTTAATGTCTTCACTCATAATCCTTGTGTAACCAGTTGATCATGTGCAATTTTAGTTCTACATATCAGGATCATCCTCAATAATTTTCATGCCTATGCAAGATTTTTATCTCAAGTTATAAGATTTTGAAGATGGATTTGTAGAGTGGAATGTTCATGATAACATCAAATTTAGGCTCTAAAAAATAACCATTTAATTTTAAGAAATACCACTCAAGATAAATATTGACATTCACACTCTCATCAAATGACATTCTCACATATGTATTTGATAGTCACGTAGACATCAAATTTAAGATATATCAAAGATAAATGTATTGGATCTTAAATTTTATGGTAATACAAATAAAAATGATGTTTGTAAAAAAATCATTTGATTTGAGCATGCACATCAATTTAAATCTCATGATTTGTCCATTTAAGTTCAAATAGTGGGTCTCAATTGATTTGAAGGTTTGCATCACATCACACCTCTTGATCCAATGGTGTAATCAAAGGTTAAAGGGTTAAATAGTTCAAGAGATTGATATGTGGCATAATTGTGTGAATCTAATAGACTGCTAATGAATCTTGAGAATCAATGCACATTTGACATACAGCGTAAGTTTGGATAAAGTTGACAAGTCAAGGGGTGAGAGCGATAGATGGTGCTTGAGTTTATAGATCAAGATCAATGGAGAGATAAAATGTCAATATGTCAATGATATGAGTCAAGTGTGAATGACCAATCAAATTAGAGGGACTTCCTAGGGGTTGAACATAGGACTAAAGTCAAACCAGGGTATGCTTTTCAAAGGGTATTTACCACCATTAAAGCTCATTAAAATACTATGAAAAGGACATAGTGATGAATTAAGGAATAAATGATATAAATAAATATCATTAGAGCTTAATATGAACCTTTAGTTCAAATATCTAAAGGTTAAAATTTCATTTTATGACTATTTTCACTTTATCTAAATAAGGGCCCATGCATATACAAACCCTCAGTTCCTACAATCACATATAGATATAGTAGACCTATGAGCATGGGGATAAGATTGAGTATGATCTATTTCTAATAATAGCCAACATTGTAAAGGATTCTATAAAGGCATATGTGTAGACCCTAATAGTTCCATCCCCAGGACTAACTTCATGAAAAAGACCCTTCTCTCCACTTTTGCATGCCTCAACAAACCACTTGATCTGGTCATTACAATAAATAGGGATAATTAATGAGGGAATATGTAACTGTGTAACCACTTGAGATGATATGGATCAATAAAATGGTCTAGATGAGCATAATTTTAGAAGAAGTTGTAATTGTAGTTCAGTTTTTTTAACTGATTGATTCCCCTTTTCAGTATTAAAGCTCCCTTTTTCTTGTTATCTTTCTTCTATAAATATAACTTTCAAGCTATTTTAAAAAGATACCACACCATGTATGGTGAATCCCTACTATATTGATGTCATATTTTTCCTTTAAACATTAATTCAAATCTATTTTTTGAGTTTTAAACAATTATCTAAGTTTGTAAGTGATGTTGGTGAGGAGAAGTGATAATTCTCTATCCTTCTTTCCCTTATCCTTTCATGTTTAAGAAAGAGATCTTAATATAAAATGTTATATATAGTGTATTATAGTGTGTAAATATTTTCAAAGTGTAAAATTATCTTTGGAGTGTGAAATCTACCCTATGGTTCATTTTGCTTGTGTTTCTAGTGATATCTCACCTCTATATTGAAATGCTCATGTTAGAACCCATTAAGACTTAGATACTAATTTGTATGTCTTGTTTAATCATGGTATAAATATGATGGTCATGTGAAATACATTTTGGTTCTTCAAATCCTTTATATTAGGTTTAATTTATGTATTCTCTAACTCTTTTCCGTATAAACAAGTAGTAGTTTAAGTGATAAGCATACACGATACATTTAGGGAGCCAAACCTTAAATTTAGAGGCTCATTTACAATATAGGTTCACCCACATACCTATAAATGTTCCCATGTTTCCAAAATATGTAATAATATTTAAAAAAATATTCTAGGGTGTAATATTTTGTGACAATAGTTTTGGCATGTCTAGTAGGACACATTGTCTTCAAGACAACTTGTCAAGGTGAATGTTGGTCTTGACAACATCAACTGTAAATGGGTGTATCACTCAAAATTTGGTGACTTCATGATAAATATAGTTCAATATAGGTTATGTCCATTTGTTTTATTACAAATGTGCCTGCATAGTTCATGCTTCTCACCAGGTCATCCTTTGTTATAACATATAATCCTATTAATCCACCCACTCAACCTGAAATTCCTCTTGTAATTCAATATCCATATCCTAATCTTCCCTTTAAAGAATGAGTATATTTTTATAGAGAGGAAGAGGTTGAATAACATGAATAGGCTAATTATCTTGAATATCTTAATGAAGAAGACATGGTTAGACTTGATGCTTTCCCTACCTTCAACAATAAGAATCTAATTTAACTTCAATTATATGATGTCATTATCCTTAACACCATGAAAGGTGTGCCCAAATTCAATGGTGAGAGTCATGTCACACCTAGTAAGCACATTAGATATGTTTTTAAATTTTTTATTTTCCATAAAATTATTTAAGAGAACATTAGCATTAGACTCATTGCCATGTCCCTTAAAGTGAAGGCTCTTGATTGGTACATGACTCTATAAGGTGGATGCATCACAAAATGGGATGAGTTTGGAGTGTTGTTGACTTCCACATTTAGAAACAAAAGTAACCATGCCTATCTCATACATAAGCTCAACATGATAAAAAGGGGACGCAAGGAAACAATGCATAACTTCAATGAAATGTTTTAGAAGAATTGTCATAGGTTGCCTTCTTGAATGAGACCACTTACTAGCTTTATGTTCCCTACCTACTTGAAATCCATAGGGACTGAAATTTTTGTCATTCTTCAATAAATGGGAGGATCTACTCTTCTTAAAACATATGACCTTGTTATCAAAGTCGAGAATAGTCTCATCCAAGTTGGAATATTTCCTCTTAAGGATTTTATGCCTCCATTATCTCATACTTCTACTAATACTCTAGATTTATCCCAAGTTCCTAGTGCTAATATCAAGACTAAGGTTATTCATAAGCAAGCAAAAAAAATATTTATTGCAAAATAAAGTTCCTAGCTTTAGAGGGTAAAAATAGATAAGATAATATAAAAAAAGTTCCCATAACAATACTTTCACTATTAATAATAGTATGGTCAACAATATGTAAGTGGAAGAGGATAATGGTAGCCTAATACCAATAGCCCTACTAATGCATACAATACTAGTTCATAACAATTCGGTGTAGGGAGAAGATTGGTAGTAAGACCAATTTATGTATTCCTATCACAATGGATAATAAGCTCTGGTGGATTAAGGAGTAGTTACTCCTTTCCTATCAAATAAGGATGAGGTAATGTTGTGAGTTAATGAGGGTTGGAAACCTGAAGGAGATATCTTCACCAATTTTTTGGTTGAAGACACTTTTGTGATAAATCAAGGAACCTCTATTATAGATAATATAAGGGATAATAAGAAGTCTCTAGGAAATGTAAATGGCATGCCCACAGGCTCATCCAATCCTCCTACAAGGAAACAAGACATAGTTGCAAGTGTGATAGTTCCAAAAGCTTATACATCTCCATCAAGTCAAAATATGGTAAGATCTGCTCCTATTACTCAAGTTTCAAGTAATTATCTACCTAAAAAATCCCAAGATAAAATTGGTATGGATTCTATAAACATTTTAAATTCTTTTGAAAAATACTAAAACATCCTTTTCTCTTTGGGATGTTCTTTATACGCTTGGTCAACAAATCTCCTTCAAAAGTACTTATTTATTACCTCTACTAGTGTCTCACCCTTAAATCAAGGGAATGGCCATATTTCTATTCAAAATTATCCTAGTACCACTATTGAAACATCCATTGAGGATGAGAAGCCTCAACCATTTTACCTTACCCTCATTATAGGTGACAAGTTGGTACATAATTACATAGTCGATAATGGAACTTCTACTTCTATCATGCCCAAAGTTGTAGCTAACAAGTTGGGACTAAAATATTAAACACATAGTAAAGGAGTCCTTAATTTAGATGGTACACATACCAAGATATTAGGTATGATAAAAATATTTAAGGTTTTATTTCATGGTTGTCCTAGTTTTCCTATCTTGTAAGACATAATTGTGGTTGATATCCTAACCCAATTTGTAATCTACCTATCAAGGGACTGCATAACCAAGACAGGTGACTATCTCTTAGTTGACTAGTCCTTCTTGGATTTTAGAATAATATATAAGGCTGAGGTGATAATTAGGACACAAAATCTTTCAAGGTTTCATATTGAACCTTACATTGAGACAAGTTCTAATTTGAATTATGTCATTCATGAAGAAAAAGATTATATTCTATATGATGGCACTTCCTCCAAGATTGAGGGCATTGCAAGTTTGTTTATTGATTAATATGGTAATAATACTTATGAGAAAGATACTTAAAATATCATGGAGGAAACTAATCTAGGAGTGTATTTTGTACATTAATAAGGAGCACAAACACCTCTACTTGTGAAGGAAGAGGGTGAAGATGATGAGTTGTGGAAGAAGTTTTTTAATGGTTCAAAAATTAAAGTTGTTGTAGGGGCTGGTGTTATGTTTATCTCTCCATCCAAACAAAAGTATTATGATTCATACATATTTAATTTTTTTTATATTTTTAATGTGGTTGAGTATGAAGGTTTGATTTATGGCATTTAATGGTCAAAGACAAAAGGAATCAAGAAGTTGCATGTGTACAAAGATAATGAATTAGTTATGCATCAAGTAAGGAATGTGGTTATTGATAATAAAAATTTAATTAATTAATTAAAAAAAAGGGTATGGGATATGCTTGAAGACTTAAATGAATTTGATATTCACTCAGTCCCAAGGGAGCAAAATAGTCATGATGATAGACTAGCTGCCATATGAGCTCAATTTGACACATCAACTACCATAAAAGAGGAAGGAAATCAGTCTCATTTTAAGATAATTATAAAACCTTATGTACCCAATAATTAAGTGTCTTGTCAATTTTTTGACGTTAACAAACACATTACATGCTTATTGAAAAATGAGGCTAATTTTTCTTCAAATAATCAAAGGAGGCTCCAATAATAATTGGGTGATCAAATTGTACAACTAAGAACCAATAAGGTACCTAAGGGTTTTTTGAAATTATAATGTATCTTCAATTAGGATGATAAAAATAATAATGAGAAAGTGATTATGTCTACAAAATATGGTAATTATGAAATATTCTTGATCTTCAAGGATAAACTCCTCAAACTAGGTAAGGTATGTTCTACATTAGAGAAGAAAGTAATCATTGAGCTATGTAGAGAGTTTCATGATATATATTCTTTGGAATATAAGGACATAAAAGGATTTTATCCTATCTTATAACATCATACCATTGAATTGGAACCTAGAGTTAAATTGGTTAGATATAACCAAAGACCCATTAACCCTAAGGTTAAATAGCTCATGAGGTTAGGTCTTACCAAACTCTTTTAATCTGAGATAATATTTCCCATCAAGCATTCAACATGGGCAGCTAAAATTTTTCCTATTATAAATAATAATGGGAAGATAAGTCTTTGTTTATACTTTAGAGATCTTAATAGAGTCTCACTTAAAGATCACTATCCTCTACCCTCAATGGAGAATATTTTGTAAATGGTTTTAGGTTCTTAGTGTTTCTCTATTTTAAATGGATATTCAGGCTATACTCAAATTTTATTCAATTAAGATGATCATTTCAAGATACCCTTCACTACAAAATGGGGGACCTTACTTATATTAATATTCCCTTTGGTCTATCCAATGTTGGAGCCTCTTTTCAAAGAGCAATGGATATGGCCTTCAAAGGACTGATCAATGAGATGCTCTTTGTTTATCTAGATGATATAACATTATTTTTTAAAGATGATAATGACTATTTCAACACTTGAGGTAAGTGTTTGAAATATGTATGGAGTATATCTTAATCTAAAGAAGTGCATATTTGATGTTCATAAAGTTAATATATTAGGACATATTATTTCCAAGTATGGATTGAATATTGATCTTAAGAGAATAAAGGCTATTCTAGGCTTATAATTTCCATTTAATAATAAAGGTCTTAAAATTTTCTTGGGAAAGATGAATTTTGTAAGGAGGTTCATACATGGTTTGACATCTTTAATAAAACCTATTGTAACTATGCTTAGGAAGAACTAAGTTTTTTCTTGGACCAAATAGGGTAAGATTAGTTTTGAAGATATAAATAAAGAAATTTTAGAATATCATACCCTTGTGTATCCTAATTTTACTAAGGACTTTGATTTTTATTCATTTTCTAACCTTAATACTATCTCATTCATATTGCTGCAAAAGAATTATAAACATGTGGAGTAGCCAATTGCATTCTTTAATCAAGGTTTAAAATATTATGAAGTCAAGTACACCTTTGTGAATAAATAGGTCCTTTATATTCTAAAATGGATAAACAAGTTTAAACATATGATGTAAAATAATAAGATTCATGTTATGGTATCTCATCTTAGCACCAAAGAATTTCTTTTAAGCAAAGACCTTAGTGAAAAGAGGGCAGGATGTATCACTACGGTAATGGAGTATGATGTTGATATCAAAGTGATAAAATTATAAAGGGGAAAAGGCATTCTTTATCATCTAGATTCATATCTTCATGAGTCAAAACAAGAGGCTCTAGTCAACCATGGGTATCTCCAACTAGCTGGTTCATTCCCTCCACAAATTTAGACATAGGATATGATCATATTTATCCATAATGGTGAGCATCCTAATAATATGAATATATCACAAAGGATATATTTTACATTGAAATATATTCCCTTTTGTCTTATGGATGGTATAATATTTATGAGGGACATCAATGATGCGTTATTGAGATGCATTGATAATGACCAATTTAGAGTGTTACTTGAGAGATTCTATGATAGGACAGTAAGAGGTCATTTATCTCCAACAACCATAGCTACCAAGATGATGAGGATTGGATATTATTGGCATATCCTTTTCAAATAATTCCATTCCTAGGTGAGAAGGTGTGGACAATGTGTTTTCTTTGTAAGAAATCAGAAGCTTGTAGATTTTCTTTTGAAGCCTATCCAAGTTGATCAGCATTTTATGAAATGGGGTCTTGAATTCATCAGCATGATAAACCCCATTCAAGTGATGAACATAAATGGATACTCATAGCAACTTAATATTTCATAAGATGGGTTGAGGAAGTAATATTTAAAGAAGCTAATGATAACGCTATCATAGAGTTCTATGAGAGCATCACAATAAGGTGTGGTAGTCTTTTTTTTATTATTTTAGATGATACTCTTGATTTTATGGGTGTTAAGATAGTTGATTGGGAAAATAGTAATGGCATATTCTTGATCACTTCCTCCAAATATTACCCTCAAGGTAATTGGTTAGATGAATATACTAACAAGAACCTAATCAGAGTCATCAATAAGACCCTAGAGCATAACCAAAGAGATTGGCACACTAAATTGAAGATATATTTATGGATTGATCAGATAAATCCCAAGAGGTCACCAAGGAATTCTCTTTTTGTGCTTGTTTATGGAAAGAAATCAAGATTTTATATCTCTCAAGAGTTACTTTCCTTATAATTAACACATCAACTAGAGTTGCTTGAGAACATTCTAATGGAGGTTAAATTGACAAAATTAATGGAGTTACAAGAGGCTAGAGATAAATCTCATCAATATATAGAGCATCACCAAATACTAATGAAGAGTTATTTTGACAAGAAGTCAATTCCAAGATCATTTCAATAAGGTAACATAGTATTGAAATGGAATTAATATAAAGAAAAACTAGGGAGACATACCAAGTTTGATACCATATGGAGTGGACCATTTATCATCATCAAATTAAACCAAATAAAATATTTTCAGATAGTAAGGATGAATGGAGAAGATATTCTTATCCTTGTGAGTAAGATACATTTGAAAACCTATTATTGAGAGATGAAGTTTTATTTTATAAATATTAAAATAGGTGTGTGTTTATTTTGTTGTGTGTTGTGTCCCAATAAGTGCTCTTAAGCACAAGTGTGTTTTACTTAGTTTATTTCTTTATGTTTTATCGCTATTATTTTTTGTTGTTTGGTGTGTTATTCAAGGTAGTTTATGTGTCAACCCTATCATGAATTTGATTCTATATCCTAATGGATAGGATTAGGCAATTGGTCATGGCATTGCAAGCATGCCACCCCTAGGAAATCACCAATAATGTTGACCATTTTTTCCCACAAGCCAAAATGGGTCAACCCCCTATAGTCATATCTTAAATAGGGGATTTTTATAATTTCATAGGGTATTTTATATCTTTTTTTATGTCATTTCTTATGACATTCTAGTTTATTTATAGTATTGTCTGGTCCTTATGTCATTCGGTGTCTAAGAGACCATTTTAGGGTCATATATATAAGTGGCAGGTCTTCATGGTGAGAAATGTAGTTATAGAATGAATCAAGTTGCTAATGGATGAGTATATTAGTAATGTTTCATAGACCCTATGGGATGATAATATTTTTTTTAATGAATGTGTAAGTGCATAACATTCATCTAGTTCTTCATTATGTTCACTAACGCATTTTGGGTCTAGTGGCATAAATTTTGGGTAGGTAGTTTTTTCATGTTATCATTACCACATACGAATGAGTTAGGGCTAATTGGTCATATGTTCATGATCATGTGATCCCAATGTTGATATGTGCTAAGTTTTATGCCATGCATCTAAGCATGGCAAAATTTATACATGTTCAAAGTTGGCTCCTCAAACAGAAGTCACTAAGTTTCCATACTTAACCATTTTTGACTAGACCATCACCAAGATGTCATGTAGGAAAAAATGTAACAACCAAATTATGCATTTAATATCTTCACTCAGAAGCCTCACATGACAAGTGGATCATTCATAATTATAATTCTGCATACAAGAATCATCCTAAAACATTTTCATACCCATACAAGCTTTTTGGTTTGAGTTATAAGCTTCTGAAATGGAATTATAGAGTGTAATGTTCATGCTAATGTCAAATTTAGGCTATGGAAAATAGCTATTTAATTGTGAAAAAACCATTGTAGATTAAGATTTGTGTTCATGATCCCATCAAATGACGTTCTCATAAACATATTTGACAATCACGTAGATGTCAACTTTAAGATATAGCAAAGAGAAATCCATTGGATCTTAAATTTAATGGTTCCATGAAATTCAATGATCGTCATGCAAATATCATTTGATGATAGTGTAGATGTCAATTTTAAGCTCATTAGTTAGCTATTTGGGTTCAAATAATGGGTCCTAGTTGATCTAATATTCTACTTTACATCACACATCTTGATCTAATAGTAAAACCAAAGGTTAAAGGGTCAGATAGCTCAAAATATTGACATGTGGCATAAGCACATGAAGTTGATAGACTGATAAAAAATCCTGATAATCAATGTACATTTGAAAAGTGGCATAATCTTGGATAAAATTGATAATTCAAGGGTAAATATCGATGGTTGGTGC
This sequence comes from Torreya grandis, assembly GCA_037957365.1. NCBI lineage: Eukaryota > Viridiplantae > Streptophyta > Pinopsida > Cupressales > Taxaceae > Torreya > Torreya grandis. The sequence goes on from JARHVA010003557.1 coordinate 1,716,384, forward strand.
TCGATTATACATATCAAGATCAATAGAGAGAGTAAATGTCATTATGTCAATGAGTTGAGTGAGGTATCAATAACCAATAAAATTAAAGGAACTTCTTGGGGGTAGAACACATATTTTCAAAGGATATTTTACATCATTAAAGTTCATTTTAACATCATGAAAAGGACATAATGATGAATTTTGGATTGAATCTTAATATAGACCTTTGGTTCAAAGATTTTAATGTTGTAATGTCATTTTATGACTATGTTCACTTTATTTAAATAAGGGTCCATGCATATACAAACCCTTAGTTATTATAATGACATAATGGATGATGTATAGTGATAATAAGTGATAATTATCTATTGGTCCTTCCATTATCCTTTCATGTTTAAAAAAAAATTCTTAGTCTAACAGGTCATATAGAGTGTAGTCTAGTGTGTAAAGTTTTTTTAAGTGTAAAATTATCCTTGGAGTGTGTAATCTACCCTCTAGTTCATTTTCCTTGTGTTGATGCTCACATTTCACCTCTATATTGAAATACTCTAGTTTGTATGCCTTGTTTCATCATGGGAGAAATATGATGGTCCTCTGTAAGACATTTTGGTGTATTACCTCTTTTAGAGTAGGTTTAACTTATGCATTATCTAAATCTTTTCACCATAAACAAGTAGTAGTTTAAGTTATAAGAATTAAATGATACATTCAAGGAGCTAGCTCTTAAATCTAGAGGCTCATTTCCAAAGGTACACCCACATACCTAGAAATGTTCCCATGTTTCCCAAATCTGGAAGAAGCTTGAACAACTTTTTCTAGGTTGAAAGACTTGGTGACAATAGTAGGTATGGTTTTAGATACAATGATGATAGGGAGCTAGATACAACCAAATGTTTCCTGATGTGTCTTATCAAATCCTTGAAATGTGAGGTGATTTTTATTATGGTGATCTTTTATATACCCAAGTTATTGAATTAACAAAATGAAGCTGACATTTATTCTCAACCCTTCATCTAATAAGACTATTTGAATTAAAATGGTATTAATTGAAATTTTAATTAAAATATGTGGATTGTCATCTCAAAAAATAATTCCATCATTAATCATATCTTCTTTAGGGAATTATATATAAGGTTTAAAAGAGTTAAAATAGTTTCAATGATATGTACTATAGTTTTTGTTGGGTCTTAAGGAGGGTATTACACCTCAAGGGATGGTGGTTCTTCAATGTCTTGGATTTATTGCATTAATAATATTTAGTGATATGGAGAAATATGAACTAACTCCATGAGGGGTATTTTACAGGGCATTGAGTTGAGATCTTCCAATAAATTCCAATGACATTTAGAAGATGAATAACCAACATGAGATTTAGCAGGTAAAATGTTTTTTTGTAGGAATAGAATTAGTTTGAGGTTCTAGTTGTGGGAGTGTTTCCTCATTTGTTTTAGAAGGTATGGAAGTGATAATTGTGTCTTTGAAAAGTTTTTCATCAAGTGATGGTTTATTGGTTTAGTGATGGGATGCGTATGGGTGACTTTAAATTGATAATTAACTTTATCTACATCCACATATTGAGAATTGGTATAATATTGGTCATAATCAATTTCAATAGCACATATATCTTAATTTGAGTGTTTTGGGTTGGAATTAGAATTTATTATATGTTTATAGGATGAAGGCTTATAAACTTGTTTCTTTTGAGAGGTGTTAACATAATAATTATTGATTTTATCTCCTAACATAAAATAAATAACAAATTTAGTAATCCCACATCATGTTTCATGGTAACTACCCGCATTGTCATGAAACCAACAAAAAATTTAAGGATTATACCATGTAGGTGGATTATTAGTAGAAGTGAAAGGTTTAGAAGGATCTAATAATTGATTCAATTGTTTAATAGTTAATGGTGCATAGGATGCTTTGGGGTTATCCACTTTGGCTTCTCCTAGTTTTATTTCATGAGGATTTTCATTGATTTAATTAGTGTAGTTTTAGAAAGATCCATTGATGGTTTGAAGATTAGGTTAAAACTATTTTGTAAGAATGTCTTATCTTTTATCTTGATTAATTAAATCATTTAGAGTTTGGGGATAAAAATTTCAAACCTTATATTGAAGGGAAAGAGTTAAGGTGGTTATGAATAGTTTAAATAAGTTATCATTAATCATATTATGATTTACTTTGTGGTATAAATATTTGCATTGTTTAATGAAGTCATGAGATGATTTAGAAGATGATTTTTTAGCATTGATAAAATGACTAAGACAATTTTTAGGAAGATTATTGAATTGAAATTATTTTACTAAATGATTGACTAAATCCTCAAGTTTCCATATGGAATGTTGAGGGATTTGATTATACCATTCTAATACATATCCTATGAATGTCTTGACTAGAATTTTGGTAGTGTAAAAGGTATTGGTTTGAATCCACTCTTTGTAAATATTACCAAATGTTTTAAGGAAATACATAGGGTCATTAGTCCCATCATGTTTAATAGTTGGAAAGATATTTCCAATATTAATAGAAATAATGAATGGATTTAAATGTTCATTTTGAATATTTTAGAGTAAATTTTTATGCATAGGGTGTTAGCATAAAGATTACCAAATGTTTTAATGAAAGATGTAGGGTCTATAGTCCCATCAAGTTTAATAGTTGGAAATATATTTCCAATATTAATAGGAATAATGAATGGATCTAAAAGTTAATTTTGAATATTTTAGAGCATATTTTTATTCATAGGGTGTTGGCAAATGATATTTCCCATGACATCTCTAAGATGTAGAGGGATAAACTTTTGTTTATTTTGGGGTAGGAGAGTAAGAGATTGATTATCCTTGTTTAAGAAATGATGTTTCATTTGCATCATTTGCGAAATAGTGTATTTTTGGATAATATTCATTATTTGAAATATTTGGGTTAAAAAATTGTCAATGATTTCATGGCAATGTCATGGAGTTGTCTAGATGAGTGGATTAATTGCCTTGATATTCTAAGTAACAATGACAAAGTGTGAAAAGTGCTCGTCTTAGTATGCTTAAAGTTTTCTTGGTTAATCTTTAGTTTTGGCATGGTTTGAGATGATTAGGGATGATTTTTAAGTATTGAACATGTGAAATGGGTCCTATTAGAAGTCAATAATAATTTGAGTGATTTTGTGCATAAGTTTATTTCATCTAGTTCATCATTGTATTCATCTAGACATTTTGGGTCTAGTAGAAGAAAATCTAAGTAGGTAGTTTCCTAAAATCACCATTGCCATGTGTGGATGAGTTTGGGGGAGTTGGTCATATTGTTGTGATCACATTTATTCCTAGTTACTATGTGCTAAATTTTGGGTCATGAAATGAAGTGTAACATACTATATGCAAGTGCAAAGTTGGTTTCCTAGGTAATTTGATATTGTTTTTCCATACTTAGCCAAAATTGCAATGTGACAAGAAAAGTTGAGTAGGCATTTTGATGTAGTCATATTTAACATGTATTGTAGTTTCAAAATGAGTTGATAACAAGGGTTTGTTCAATTTTGTGCCTATTTTGTATGTGATATGTTTTAGGTCATGCTATGAATCACATCAAAATATTTGCATGTGAAAATTTGGCCTTCTATACCAATCTTGACATAGTTGTCTCCATGGTAGAAAAATCTGAGTGAGAAGATTTTTGGCATTATTTCTCACATAGATGAGGGTTCCAAGAGAGGATTGATATATGGCTAGATTCTCATATGTGAGGAGATCATATGGTAAAAATTTGAGATCATTTTTCTAAGTGCAACAAAATTTATTGAGGTCCAAATTTGGCCTTCCATGAAGATAGCAATGGTCCCCATACTTAGTTGATTTTACAAGAAATAAATATCAGGACCAAATGAAGATCCAAAGTTCATGTGTGATCCTAAAAATTGATCTAATGATGCATATAAATTCAAATAGGTCAAAGTGATAATTGGTTAACAAATTCAAGGATTGAGGTCATTAAAAATGGATCAATGGAGCATGTTTATTCCAAGGTGCCAAGAAGCAACAAGATGAGGACAAGTGTTCAAAGTTTAAATTTGAGCAAAGATAAAGATAAAGATTACTCTAAGGATAAATGATGAGTGGGTGTTTTTAATAATCAATATAAATGGTGTGTATTAAATTTATAGGGTCAAATTGATAGTTTTCTGGCATTGTTAAAGCAAGGACAACCTTGATGAGATCAACTTAGTGTATGTGGTCAAGATTGTAAGATTGCACAAGATAAGGTCAATAGTTTAAAGTTTAATGTTTGGGAAGTGGTGCACAAGGATTTAAATTTAAAATAAGATTTATAGTGCATGATTAATCTAAGAATATATGTCATGACATTTTTTTTAAGTGACTAAAGTTCAACTGTGACCATTTGAATTTAAATATTTAAATTTAACAAAGGAAAGGTTGGTGTCTAGTTTTTCAGCCATAACTTTTGATCTAGGTAGAATTTGATCTTTGTGTAAAATAAAATTTATTTAATACCCTAAGGTTCATCTATAAATATATATTTAAATATTTCAAAGTGAGTAAAATCAAAAATTTTGAGGTTCAAAGTTGACTATGTGTTTGTGCATGTTCTGCAAATAACCCGAGAAGATTGTTTGAGCTTGTTTTGATGTTATTTTGTTGTCTCATGATAACTTAGATATTTGGGAGTGTTTTATACTCCATTATAATGATATATTTGGTATTTATAGGTGTGATAAATATATATTATATTTTAACAAATCTTAAGAAGTTGACTATGTGCTCATTCATAATGTTCTTATCTATGAGGTCAATGTTTGAGTTAATTAAGCATACAAAAAAGAGTGTAATGGTGATTGTGATAATTTTAAGATGACTAAGGGGTAATATAGAGTGTAAATATACATTTTAAAGTGTTAATGTTTTATTTTTAACTTGATGAAGTGCTAAATGGGTGAATAGGTCTCCATGAGAACTATAAGAGCTATAAGGGCCTAATTGAAAGGGGTAGTTGCTTAAAGGTGACCCATAGATGCTATTTATGCCCTATTAAGATTATTTTGAGTGATGTATTAATGTGAGATATGCATTAAGGGTTAATAAATTCCTAATGGATAATAAAATTGGTGATAATCATGAATTATCTATAAATAGCAAAATCAAAGATGATGATTTCTAGACTTGAGAGATTGGTGAGAGAGGCTTGTGTGTGTGCTTTAGAGAAAGGGTTGAGAGGTAAAGGAGAGTAAGTGTACCCATTGGATGGGTTGTTGATAAGAGTAATTTTATGTCTATTTTTATGACCATTTGATCATGTTTTTTATGTGGTGACAAAGTGGTTGATGAAGAGTCAAGAGTAATCTAAAAGGTGGCTTTCGATGCATTGAGTATGCAGAGTTAAAGAGAGATTGTATAATTTGTATCTCCATTATATTGGTAGGAAATAGACGTTAAATAGATGTTATTTTCATAATTTTTGTTGTGGATTCTCAACATCTAGTGGGTTATATCCTCCTTACAGGGTAAAACTTTCTAAAGGTCTAGTTGTTATGGTAACTTAACTAGATAGGTGTACTACCTCCTTGTGGGATTGTAGTATCACTAAAATAAGAAATGGTAGTTCTTTGATAAATTATAGTTTATATAAATTATTTCATGTTATTATATGATTATATTCCAATTACAAGTTCTAATGTGATTTCTCCCCCAATAGGTTTTCCCACATATGCAATGTGTTATGTGCTTGATCTTACATTATATCTCTTGTTCATTACTATATATGATGCGTATGATTAATAAATTATTATGGTAATTTATTAAGATTTTAAAAAGAATTAAATTAAATTTGGATTATCTAGGCTCACTAATTCACCCCCTCTTACTAAGTTTACCTCTAACAATTAGTATCAGATTAGGTCCTTTGATAAAGGCTTGATAGCTTAAAGGTGATCTAAGTTAAAATATGGGTAGGAATCAAGGAGGTTTATCTATTAAACAATAATTTATGTTTAATGGATCCAATTATTTTTTTTTAGTGCAAGAATGAGGACCTATATCATGTCCCTAGGGTTTAACATTTTGCAATCTATTGTGGATGGTTATTCTTCACCTATTATTCATCCATCTAGTGTTGCAAATAAGAAGTCATTTGAGAACAAGTATAAGGTAATGAATGATATAACTTGTGGTATTTAAAAAACTAAATAAATGAAGCTAATCCATTATACATTTTCCAAATAAATATGGGATAAATTAAAGATAATCTATGAAGGAGATTTAAAGGTAAGTTGGAAAAGTCACCGACTCACCAAAGATAATTTTAGAGTCTCAAGATAAAGGAATAAATTCTATGGAATCCTTTCTAAAAAGAGTTTATGAGATTGTAAACATTATTAGAGGTCTTTTAGAGAACCTTGAAGAGGCTACTATAGTTCAAATGGTATTAAGGAATCTATCTCTCATGTTTGATCAAAAAGTGTCTATTGTAGAAGAAAGTCATGATATTACTTAGTTGAAGATGGATGAATTTCATGGTATTCTTACTACATATGAGACAAGAGTAAATAATGATATACCACCAAAGAAGGAAGAAACAATAAATACATATATGAAGCCTAAGAATAAGTTCCAAGGTATGAAACCAAAGGAGGATGAAATTATTGATATTAATGAGGATGAACTAATTACTTTGTTTACCACGAAATTGAAAACAAGTTCAAGAAAGTATAAGGATAAACTATCCATCAAATGCTTAAACTATGGAGAGATAGGATATTTTTCTATAAAATATCCTCATAAGCATGATGATGAAGAACATGGTGAATACCAAGATGATGACAAGAAGAAATATAGGAAGAAAGGATTTATAAAGTATAACAAGAAGAAGAAGTTATTCAAGAATAAGAAGAGTATCTACACTAATAAATATTGTAGCTCATCAATTAAGAGTGAGGATAGTGATTCGGAGTATGATCATGAAGATGATGGTCCTATTGAAAATGAAGCTATTTTCATGGTTGAGGAAGGAAGTTTTTCACATCAAAAGGAGTCTACTTGTAGTGATTCAGATGATGATGAAGATGGTGGACTATGAGACTGCATTGACAAATACTCTTGAAGAATTGAATATTTAGAAGAAGATTAAAGAGCATATGAAGTCTGAACTCAAAGACTATGAGGAGCAATTCAATGTGTATGAGGCAAGAATGAATGAAGACACGAAGAAGCATGAAGATATAGGCAAGCATCTTAGTTGACAATTGGAAATCCTATCTATAAGCCAAAAATCTAAAGAAGATGGATGTTCAAGGTATGTTTCTAAAAATGAGTCTTCAATAAATGAGTTATAAAAGTCTACAAGCAATGTGAAATCATTTTTCAAGTTTGATAAGAGTTCCAATGATCTAGATAATCTCATAAATAATCAAAAGTATATTAGTCATAGATTTGGATAGGGTTTTAATGATGAGTATAAAGTTGCTTCTAAAGTTGGCATGAAGGTAAATGAGAACAAGGCGGTTCAAACCTTGAATGTCACCAATTAGTCAAGAAATGATGGTGTAAATATATTGAAGACAAATCAAATCAGACAGCTAAATGCCATGAGTTATGCAAGTTTTAATAGTTATTATTATGCATGTAATCAATTTTTGCATAGAAATAGAGAATGCAAGAGACCTATTAAAAATGAGTTTACATAGAACTATGATGGGGGTCATTAGTCAAAATGTGTGAACAAAGTTAGTTCTTCAATTTTCTTGATGTGGGACACTTTGAAAACCATTATCCACATAAGGTTAGATAAGGTGAGTCATCTTCAAAAAGAGGAGGTTATTTTGTTTATCATAACATAAGACACATTATAAGTTTCTATCCAAATAAAGTAAGATAAACTTGTTTTTGATTAAAAAGTATTATCTACTACAATTGTGATAAGATTGGCCATATTGTTAGGTTCTACAAGCAAAGGCCATTAAGTGATAATAGGTTTAATCATGCTTCTAGAGTGTAAGAAATAAGAAAAGTTAACTCATATCAACCAAAGGTGGTATGTGTGAGTCATAATGAGTATACAAGTATAAGTAATATGTTTGTTGTGGTGGATAATGATACAAAAGTTAAAGAGTGCCAAGGGATTTCATTATTCTCTCATGTTATGAATAAAAAGACCAAGCTTAAGGAGAAGACCAAGGTACTAGTTGAGGTTAGTTCTAAGATGTGTATGGATCTAAGTGAACATCATAACATTTTTGAGCATGTATCATGCAAAGAACATCAATTATTAGTACCTAGCGATGCAGTTCCTAAGTATAAGATGGATTCTTCAGATGAAAAGGTATGTCATGAATCTATGTTGTCTCCGTGTATGGTCAATTCAATCCTAGAGGAAAAGGAAAATATTGTAGTGGATGAGAATGTTACTTGTCTTAAGTATAAGAAGAAGAAGAATAAGAACTACAAGTGTCATATGACCAAGGAGGAAAATGAATATGAGGAGTTGTGGGAAACTCCTAGTTTCACACTGTTCTAGGACATTGTGAAGTGTAATGTCTCTATTTATGCTTCTTAAGAAACTGCTTTTAGTGGAGAAGTAAGTTTTGATATATATGTAGTGTCTAAAGGGTTAAAATGGGTGTTTATAGGTGACCTACTGATATTTATGAAATGAAAAGAAGATTTTGATGCTCATAAAGGTTTGTGTACTTCTTTTTGAAGTGTTCTAAGTAGTTTTATGTCTTCATGATCTTGTTTTTACAAGCATCCTATGACAATGTAGCACATAAAAACATAGAGGTAAATAATGTAGTGGTACCACTATGTTTATATCCACTACATTATGACATAGAGCCTTTGTGTGAATTGAATATTTTTGAGTGCTCTTGGTTTCCTCAATTTTAAAGGCAAGGAGGCCTAAAAATGGATTATAATATGTATGGGTTCCCAAAGGTTTGGAGGCTAAAATTCTTATCCAAGAGTGTGTGATAGTTGTCTCCAAGTGTGTAATAATTTTTAGAGGTGGGAATTGACTAGAAGGAGGTTTGTTGACTCAATCTATTTTGAGATTCTAGGGTTTTGAGATATATTATAAAAGTGGTTTTCCTTATGATTTTAAGTCTAAAGCTTCTCAATAGGTTTATTGGGTGAAATGTGTTGTCAAATCAAGCATCATAGAGATATGAAGGTTTTTGTTTTTCAAAGTATTCATGTTTTTGTCAAGATGGAGGCCTAATTAGCTAGTAAGTTTGTGAAGCATGTTTTAGAGTATGAGATAGGTGATGGATTTTTTTTGCTTGAAGGGGAATATGAGAGTGCTCTAGATATGAAGTTTTATGTTTTAAAGGTGCATCCACAAGAATTTGTGGGATATGCATGTTTCAGGTAGGGCTATAAGGAGACTAGAAAGGCCTAGTGAAAAGAAGAGTGTCTTTTTTTTAGTTTCTCCAAAATATTAAGACATGAGTGTTTAACATAGATTTATCAAGTTGTTTTAGAGAATTTTTATTGTTTTGTGAGTGGCATGAAGTTATGATTATGATTCTTATGGTTGACTTACATAGAACGCTTGTAAGCCTATGATTATTCATGGTATGTGAAGATTTGAAGATGCTCAAGAGGTGAAATTGATTAGAAATATTATGGGGAGTCCCTATTATATGTTCATTGGTGAGTTCCATTATATTTTAGTGTTTTTTTGTACTTTCCTAATTGGTTTTAATGCTTGGTTAAAGAGAGTGTTGGCATGGAGCAAGAGGAACTTGTCAAGGTAAGAAGAGATAGGATCAAGGTAAGGGGAGTTTTTTGTATCTTTCTAAGATGGTCTTCTAATTTTGGTAGTATTTTTATGTCCTCAAGATAATTTGGTGTCCAATTTGTCATTGTGTCAAAGGAGAAGAAAATTTCTATTGTGAGAGTGTTTGAAGAGAGAGAAAGAAGGTGAGTTACTTATTATTATATGATGGTTGTTGATATGAATGACAAATTGTTAGGTTGTGGAGCTAAAAGCTTCACTGATGCAAACATGGAGGAAGTTGTTGGGTTACTAAGTTGTAGAGCAAGTTGTAGAGGAACTAACATTGGTTAGGCCAACTGACATTAGTTAGATTATAGTGTAGAAGCAACCGACGTCGGTTATGAGTCAGCCAAAATTGGTCAGGAAGGAGCCAATGTCAGCAACCTGTGTGTGCATGCAGGTTTCAGACTGGTCTATTTTTGGACAGGCAGTTTACATGTAAAGACTATTTTTTGGTCTTGAGTTGTGAGTCTAATTATTTTAATTAAGAATGTCTAATTATTTTATGCATGAGATCTATAAAATAGAATCATGGGCTGTATTGTAAAATTTTACTAGTGAGAGAGCAAAGATTAGCTTCTTCAGAAGAGAGAGAGAGCAAGAGTGCTAAATAGCCAAGAGGGCTTGTAGAAGAGAGCAGGGATTAGCTTCTCGTAGATCCAAAGGGGTGCTGAGTGTGTATGATCAGGGACAGTTGTAGGTTGTGCAAGTTCTGGTAGAAGATCCACCAGGGTACTGGTTGAAGAATCATAAAGACTTGGTGAGGCAAGGACAAGGGTTCTTCAAGGTGTAGAGACATCTATGTGGTAAGTAAGGTCTGGTGATTTTCAGGTTGATGTGAGAGTAGGGAGATCTACTTGGAGTATGGTTGTGTACTTGGTGTACTAGCAGCATTGTTACTGACTGGTGGAGGTGAACAATAACTCTGTGTTTGAGTTGATTGTTGTGACCATAAGTGAGAAAGTGAAGTGTTGAAGAAGAATTACATGTGAACCCTAGAAGTGTGGGGGCTCTAGAGGTGTGGGAAGAAGTGTGGCATCTTCTTTATTGTATTTTCTTTGAATTGAGTATTAATATAATTGGCTATTGTCTCTCATATTCTGTGTTGTTTCATATTTTCTAGTTACTTATCATTCTAGTTAAATTTTGTGTTTAGTTGTTAATACAAAGGTAATCAAGTGTGCCCTTAGTGGGTAGTAGTTCCTGGCAAAGTTGATATCATAGCATGTTTGTTGTTCTAGATTACTTGACACATGGTATCAGAGCTAAGGTTGGAGGAGCAGGTGGACCAGGTTGGTACCAATCTTGATAAGTTGGTATCAGAGGGTGGTTAAGTTACTAATAGGTTATATCAGATCTGGTTAGTGTTTGTTGGTTACAGGTCACTCATAGGGGTTTCAGATTGAGTGGGAGTATAGCAATGGTAGAAAAAAGTAAGCTACAAATGGAGAAACTGAATAGCACGAATGGTCAGATTGATGGAAAGAAAGAGTAGGTAAAGAAAGATTGTTTTTGGTAGTAGATCAACATGAAGAAGTAGATGTTGCAAGTATTATTACACAAGATGCTCTGGATAAAGTAGAATCTTGGATTATAGATTATGTTGCCTCTTTCCATGCAGCCTAAAATAGAGCATCTTTTCATGGGTATGTCTAGAGAGACTTTGGAGAGATTTATTTAGGGGTTGGTGAGCCTTGTCACATGGTTGGCAAAGGGGAAGTGAAGCTGAAATTGCAGATAGGTAACACATGGGTGTTGAATGAGGTCATGCAAGTACCAGTCTTGAAGATGAGTCTAATTTCTTTAAGAAAGTTGGGTGATGAGAGATGCACAATAACTCTCATAGTGGATACACTTGAATTAGATGGTGGTAAGAATGTAGGTATCCTTTATCTATCTACTTATATTATTGATTCACCTTCTATTGTAGATATGTGGCTTTGTAGGCTTGGTTACATATGTAAGAAGGGAATGCATGTTCTTAAGCAAAAGATAGATATCTTTGACAAACTTAAGAACTAGAAAGCTAGATTATTTTGAGCAGGGCTGTGTTAATTTGCACAGGGTTTTGATCCGAGGAGAGCTCATGGGTAAAAAGTCACCACTCACAGGAAAACACAAGTACCGGCATCGATCATGGGAAACTAACATCGAATAGATAGACATTGATGTCAGTCATGCGTAGATCAGTAGAGTTAGTGGTGTTGAGTAGGTGGTGATTGACGTTAGTCATGGGGAACTGACATCGGGAGTAAGGGTCAATCATAGGGAACTGACATCGATCAAGTGCAGATTGGGAGATGCCTAAGATTGGTCACTAGAATAGATGTTGGGCAGACAAAAAGCTATCAAGGAGTCTTGAATGACCATATGGAGGACCTAAAGGGTAAGTGGACCTCATATTCATTGTTTACCTTCTTATTTTTTGCTTACTGATGGTCAAGAACTAGGAAGACATTGAAGAGACAATGCAGGTAGAATCTAGGAAACAGTGGGAGCATCGCATGAATTCTTTAGAAGAGAACCAAGCAAGAGATTTGGTAGAGTTTCCAGTGGGGTTGAAAGCATTGAAAGGTGAATGGATTCGTAGGTTAAAGAAGAGAGTGGATGGATACATGAGACGGAAGGCCAGGGTATATGGTCTTGAGGAAGCTGTAGGACAGTGGTATAGGGTTTGACAGGTGGATGACAAAGTAGGGCTTTAGTCAATTTCAGTGTGATTATTGTGTATGTCTTACTAGGGTGGATGATGGTTATGACATTATCCTATTATGTATGTGGATGGTATGCTTCTTGCAAGTTTGTACATATAGGGAGTTACTAAGTTAAGGGTACGGTTAGTTCAGAGGTATGTCATGAAGAATTTGGGAGCAACAAAATTCTTTGGCATAAGAGACATGGAAGATCATAGGTTGATTTTGTCTCTAGTGGGAGCTGATGTGAAGAAGGTGTTGGTAGGGTTCAATACGTAGGATGTAGAATCAACAAGCACACCAAGAGCTAGATAGTTCAAGCTGAGCTTAGAACAGTGTTTGAAATCACATAAGGTCTGGTGTAGACCTAAGTTTTCCCAAGTAGTGGGAGTTGTCAGAGAATTTGGAGCCAATTTGGGAAAGGTGGATTCTCAGGTATTTGAGAGGGACCAGCAATAAGGATTCATGTTATGTATGGTTAAGGTCTTCACTACATGGAGTTGTAGGTTCAGATGTGGCAGGTTACTTGGATGATAGGAGGTGCACCACAGGTTATGTGGTGGTTAGTCTTCAAGATTAAACTTGAAGAGGGATACAAGATATGAAATGAATTAGATGAAGGTACAAGTATAGGTATAGGTATAGGTGTAGCTATTTATCTCCAAGTGGGAGATTATTAGGTTGTGGAGCTAAAAGCTTCAGTGATGCAAACATAGAGGAGGTTGCTGGGTTGCTAAGTTGTAGAGAAAGTTGTAGAGGAACCAACATCGGTCAGGCCAACCGATGTTGGTCAGATTATAGTGTAGAAGTAACTGACATTGGTTATGAGTCGGCTGACATCGGTCAAGAAGGAGCTGATGTTAGCAACCTATGTGTGTATGCAGTTTGCATGTAGATTCTAGACTGGTCTATTTTTGGATAGGTAGTTTGCATGTAAAGACTATTTTTTGGTCTTGAGTTGTGAGTCTAGTTATTGTAATTAAGAATGTCTAATTATTGTATGCATGAGATCTATATAATAGAATCATGGGCTGTATTGTAAAATTGTACTAGTGAGAGAGCAAAGATTAGCTTCTTCAGAAGAGAGAGAGAGAGAGCAAGAGTGCTAGATAGCCAAGAGAGCTTGTAGAAGAGAGTAGGGATTAGTTTCTCCTAGTTTTAAAGGGGTGTTGAGTGTGTATGATCAGGGAGAGTTATAGGTTGTTTAAGTTCTGGTAGAAGATCCACCAGGGTACTGGTTGAAGAATCATAAGGACATGGTGAGGCAAGGACAAGGGTTCTTTAAAGTGTAGAGACATCTACGTGGTAAGTAAGGTCTGGTGATTTTTAGGTTGATGCAAGAGCAGGGAGATTTACTTGGAGTATGATTGTGTACTTGGTGTATTGGTAGCGTTGCTACTGACTAGTGGAGGTGAACAACAACTCTCTATTTGAGTTGATTGTTGTGACCATAATTGAGAGAGTGAAGTGTTGAAGGAGAATTACAGGTGAACCCTAGAAGTGTGGGAGCTCTAGAGGTGTGGGAAGAAGAAGTGTGGCATCTTCTTTATTGTATTTTCTTGTAATTGAGTATTAATACAATTGGGTATTGTCTCTCATATTCTATGTTGTTTCATATTTTCTAGTTACTTATCATTCTAGTAAAATTTTGTGTTTAGTTGCTAATATAGAGGTAATCAAGTGTACCCTTAGCGGGAAGTAGTTCCTGGCAAAGTTGGTATCGGAGCATGTTTGTTGTTCTAGATTACTTGACACATGGTCTCAGAGCTAAGGTTGTAGGAGCAGGTGGACCAGGTTGGTACCAATCTTCATAAGTTGGTATCAGAGGGTGGTTAATTTACTAATAGGTTGTATCAAATCTAGTTAGTGTTTGTTGGTTATAGGTCACTCACAGGGGTTTTAGATTGAGTGGGAGTATAGCAATGGTAGAAGAAAATAAGTTATGAATGGAGAAACTAAATAGCACAAATGGTCAGATTGATGGAAACAAAGAGCAGGTAAAGAAAGATTGTTGGTTGGTAGTAGATCATCATGAAGAAGTAGATGTTGTAGGTGTTATTTCAAAAGATGCTCTGGATAAAGTAGAATCTTGGATTCTAGATTATGTTGCCTCTTTCCATGCAGCTCGAAAGAGAGCATCTTTTCATGGGTATGTCCAGGGAATCTTTTGAGAGATTTATTTAGGGGTTGGTGAGCCTTGTCACATGGTTGGCAAAGGGGAAGGGAAGCTGAAATTGTAGATAGGTAACACACATGTATTGAATGAGGTCATGCAAGTACCAGTCTTGGAGATGAGTCTAATTTCTTCAAGAAAGTTGGGTGATGAGAGATGCACAGTAACTCTCATAGTAGATACACTTGAATTAGATGGTGGTAAGAAAGTAGGTATCTTTTATCTATCTACTTATATTACTGATTCACCTTCTATAGTAGAGATGTGGCTTTGTAGGCTTGGTTACATATGTAAGAAGGGAATATATCTTCTTAAGTGGAAGACATATATCTTTGACAAACTTAAGAACTAGAAAGCCTTAGTGTTCATAGAGGAGATGAGAGATAGAAATCAGTGGAGAAGGATGGGTTATTCTGAGCAGGGCTGTGTTAATTTGGATAGGGTTTTGATCTAAGGAGAGCTCGTGGGTAAAAAGTTATCACTAATAGGAAAACATAGGTACCAGCGTCAGTCATGGGAAACTGACATCGAATAGACAGGCACCGATGTTGGTCATGTGTAGATCAGTAGAGTTAGTGGTGTCAGGCATGTGGTGACTGATGTCGGTCATGGGGAACTACCATCGGTAGTAAGGGTCCATCATAGGGAATTGATGTCAGTGAGGTGTAGATTGGGATATGGCCGAGATCGTTCACTAGAATAGATGTTGGGCAGACAACAAGCTGTCAAGGAGTCTCAAACACCCATATGGAGGATTGAAAAGGTAAGTGGACCTCATATTCATTGTTCACCTTCTTATTTATTACTTACTGATGGTCAAGAACTAGGAAGACGTGAAGAGGCAATGTAGGTAGAATCTAGGAAACAGTGGGAGCATGGCATGAATTCTTCATAAGAGAACCAAGCAAGAGATTTGGTAGAGTTGCCAGTGGGGTTGAAAGCACTAAAAGATGAATGGATTCCCAGGTTAAAGAAGAGAGTGGATGGATATGTGAGATGGAAGGCCAGGGTATATGGTCTTGAGGAAGTTGTAGGACAGTGGTATAGGGTTTGACAGGTGGATGACAAAGCAGGGCTTTAGTCAATGTCAGTGTAACTATTGTGTTTGTCTTACTAGGGTGGATGACAGTCGTGACATTATCTTGTTACTATATGTTGATGGTATGCTTGTTGCAGGTTCATACATATAGGGAGTTGCTAAGCTAAGGGTAAGGTTAGTTCAGAGGTATGTCATGAAGAATTTGAGAGCAGTGAAATTCTTTGGCATAAGAGACATGGAAGATCACATGTTGATTTTGTCTCCAGTGGGAGCTGATGTGAAGAAGGTGTCGGTGGGGTTCAATACGTAGGATGTAGAACCAGTAAGCACACCAAGGGTTGGATAGTTCAAGCTGAGCTTAGAATAGTGTTTGAAATCACATAAGGTCTGGTGTAGACCTGAGTTTTCCCAAGCAGTGGGAGTTGTCAGAGAGTTTGGAGCCAATTTAGGGAAGGTGGATTCTCAGGTATTTGAGAGGGACCAGCAACAGGGATTCATGTTATGCAGGGTCAAGGACTTCACTACATGGAGTTGTAGGTTCAGATGTGGTAGGTTACTTGGATGACAGGAGGTGCACCACAGGTCGTGTGGCAGTTGGTCTTCAAGATTAAACTTGAAGAGGGATACAAGCCAAGAAATCAATTAGATGAAGGCACATGTAAAATTGCAACTATTTATCTCCAAGTGGGAGATTGTTAGGTTGTGGAGCAAAAAGCTTCACTGATGCAAACATGGAGGAGGTTGCTTGGTTGCTAAGTTGTAGAGCAAGTTGTAGAGGAACCAACATTGGTCAGGCCAACTGATGTCAGTTGGATTATAGCGCAGAAGCAATTGATGTCAGTTATGAGTCGGCTGACATCACTCAGGAAGGAGCCGACATCGACAACATCTATGTGCATGTAGTTTGCATCTGGGTTCTAGACTGGTCTACTTTTGGACAGGTAGTTTGCATGTAAAAACTATTTTTTGGTCTTGAGTTGCGAGTCTAATTATTGTAATTAAGAATGTCTAATTATTATATGCATGAGATCTATATAATAGACTCATGGGCTGTATTGTGAAATTGTACTAGTGAGAGAGCCAAGATTAGCTTCTTCAGAAGAGAGAGAGAGTGTAAGAGTGTTAGATAGCCAAGAGGGCTTGTAGAAGAGAGTAGGGGTTAGCTTCTCCTAGTTCCAAAGGGGTGTTGAGTGTGTATGATTAGGGAGAGTTATAGGTTGTGTAAGTTTTGGTAGAAGATCCACTGGGGTACTAGTTGAAGAATCATAAGGACTTGGTGAGGCAAGGACAAGGGTTATTCAAGGTGTAGAGACATCTACATGGTAAGTAAGGTCTGGTGATTTGTAGGTTGATGCAAGAGCAAGGAGATCTACTTGGAGTATGGTTGTGCACTTGGTGTACTGACAACGTTGTTATTGACTGGTGGAGGTGAACAATAACTCTGTTTATGAGTTGATTGTTGTGACTATAATTGAGAGAGTGAAGTGTTGAAGGAGATTTACAAGTGAACCCTAGTAGTGTGGGAGCTCTATAGGTGTGGGAAGAAGAAGTGTGGCATCTTCTTTATTGTATTTTCTTTTGATTGAGTATTAATACAATTGGGTATTGTCCGTCATATTTTTTGTGGTTTCATATTTTCTAGTTACTTATCATTCTAGTTAAATTTTGTGTTTAGTTGCTAATACAAAGGTAATCAAGTGTGCCCTTAGTGGGTAGTAGTTCCTGGCAAAGTTGGTATCAGAGCATGTTTGTTGTTTTAGATTACCTGACATGTGGTATCAGAGATAAGGTTTTAGGAGCAGGTGGACCAGGTTAGTACCAATGTTGATAAGTTGGTATCAGAGGGTGGTTAAGTTACTAACAGGTTATATCAGATCTGGTTAGTGTTTGTTGGTTATAGGTCACTCACAGAGGTTTCAAATTGATTGGGAGTATAGTAATGGTAGAAGAAAGTAAGCAACGAATGGAGAAACTGAATAGCACGAATGGTCAGATTGATGGAAACAAAGAACAGGTAAAGAAAGATTATTGGTTGGTAGTAGATCAACTTGAAGAAGCAGATGTTACAGGTGTTGTTACACAGGATGCTCTAGATAAAGTAGAATTTTGGATTATAGATTTTGTTTCCTCTTTCCATCTAGCCTGAAATAGAGCATCTTTTCATGGGTATGTCCAGGGAGACTTTGGAGAGATTTATTTAGGGGTTGGTGAGCCTTATCACATGGTTGGCAAAGGGGAAGTGAAGCTAAAATTGCAGACAGGTAACACACGGGTGTTGAATGAGGTCATGTAGGTACCAGTCTTGGAAATGAGTCTAATTTCTTTAAGAAAGTTGGGTGATGGGAGATGCACAGTAACTCTCACAGTGGATAAACTTGAATTAGATGGTGGTAAGAAAGTAGGTATCATTTATCTATCTACTTATATTATTGATTCACCTTCTATTGAAAAAATGTGGCTTTGTAGGCTTGGTTACATATGTAAGAAGGGAATGCATGTTCTTAAGCAGAAGATAGACATCTTTGACAAACTTAAGAATTGGAAAGCCTTGGTGTTCATGGAGGAGTTGATAGACAGAGATTAGTGGAGAAGGCTAGATTATTCTGAGCAGGGTTATGCTAATTTGGATAGGGTTTTTATCCAAGGAGAGCTTATGGGTAAAAAGTCATCACTCATAGGAAAACACAGGTACTGGCATCGGTCATGGGAAATCAACATCGAATAGATAGGCACCGACATCTGTCATGTGTAGATTAGTAGAGTCGATGGTGTCAGGCAGGTGGTGACCGATGTCAGTCATGGGGAACTGATGTCGGTAGTAAGGGTTAGTCATAGGGAACTGACATCGATCAGGTGTAGATTGGGAGATGGCTGAGATCGGTCACTAGAATGGATGTTGGGCAGACAAAAAGCTATCAGAGAGTCTCAAATTCCCATATGGAGGACTGAAAGGTTAAGTGGACCTCATATTAGTTGTTCACCTTCTTATTTGTTGCTTACTGATGGTCAAGAACTAGGAAGACATGAAGAGGCAATGTAGGTAGAATGCAAGAAACAATGGGAGCATGGTATGAATTCTTCATAAGACAACTAAGCGAGAGATTTGGTAGAGTTGCCAAAGGGGTTGAAAGCACTGAAAGATGAATGCATTCCCAGGTTAAAGAAGAAATTGGATGGATACGTGAGATGGAAGGCTAGGGTATATGGTCTTGAGGAAGCTGTAGGACAGTGGTACAAGGTTTGACAGGTGGATGACAAAGCAAGGCTTTAGTCAATGTCAGTGTAACTATTGTGTTAGTCTTACCAGGATGGATGATGGTCACAACATTACCTTGTTATTGTATGTGGATGGTATGCTTGTTGCAAGTTTGTACATGCAGGGAGTTGCTGAGCTAAGGGTAAGGTTAGTTCAGAGGTATGTCATGAGGAATTTGGGAGTAGCAAAATTTTTTGGCATAAGGGACATGGAAGATCACAAGTTGATTTTGTCTCCAGTGTAAGCTAATGTGAAGAAGGTGTTAGTGGGGTTCAATACACAGGATGTAAAATCGATAAGCACACCAAGGGTTGGATAGTTTGAGATGAGCTTAGAACAGTGTTTGAAATCACATAAGGTCTGGTGTAGACCTAAGTTTTCCCAAGTAGTGGGAGTTGTCAAAGTTTGGAGCCAATTCGGGGAAGGTGGATTCTCAGGTATTTGAGAGGGACCAGTAGCAGAGATTCATGTTATGTAGGGTCAAGGTCTTCACTACATGGAGTTGTAGGTTCAGATGTGGTAGGCTACTTGGATGTTAGGAGGTGCACCACAGGTTGTGTGGTGGTTGGTCTTCAATATTCAAATTGAAGGGAGTACAAGCCAAGAATTGAATTAGGTGAACGTATAGGTATAGGTACAGGTATAGGTGTAGCTATTTATCTCCAAGTGGAAGATTGTTAGGTTGTGGAGCTAAAAGCTTCACTGATGCAAACATGGAGGAGGTTGTTGGGTTGCCAAATTGTAGAATAAGTTACAGAGGAACCAATATCGGTTAGGCCAATTGACGTCAGTTAGATTATAGTGTAGAAGCAACTGACGTTGATATGAGTCAGCTGACATCAGTTAGGAAGGAGCTAATGTCAACAACCTATGTGTACATGCAGTTTACATGCAAGTTTCAGACAGGTTTATTTTTGGACAGGCAGTTTGCATGTAAAGACTATTTTTTGTTCTTCAGTTGCGAGTCTAATTATTGTAATTAAGAATGTCTAATTATTGTATGCAGGAGATCTATATAATTGGCTCAAGGGCTGTATTGTAAAATTGTACTAGTGAGAGAGCAAAAATTAGCTTCTTCAAAAGAGAGAGAGAGAGAGAGAGAGAGAGAGAGAGCAAGAGTGCTAGATAGCCAAGAGGGCTTGTAGAAGAGAGCAGGGATTAGCTTTTACTAGTTCCAAAGGGGTGCTGAGTGTGTATGATCAGGGAGAGTTGTAGGTTGTGCAAGTTTTGGTAGAAGATCCATTAGGGTACTAGTTGAAGAATCATAAGGACATGGTGAGGTAAGGACAAGGGTTATTCAAGGTGTAGAGACATCTACATGGTAAGTAAGGTCTGGTGATTTGTAGGTTGATGCAAGAGTAGGGAGATCTACTTGGAGTATAGTTGTGTACTTGGTGTACTGGCAGCATTATTACTGACTAGTGGAGGTGAACAACAACTCTATGTTTGAGTTGATTGTTGTGACCGTAATTGAGAGAGTGAAGTGTTGAAGGAGAATTATAGGTGAACCCTAGAAGTGTGGGAGCTCTAGAGGTGTGGGAAGAAGAAGTGTGGCATCTTCTTTATTGTATTTTCTTCTGATTGAGTATTAATACAATTGTGTATTGTCTCTCATATTTTGTGTTGTTTCATATCTTCTAGTTACTTATCATTCTAGTTAAATTCTGTGTTTAGTTGCTAATACAAAGGTAATCAAGTGTGCCCTTAGTGGGTAGTAGTTCCTGGCAAAGTTGGTATCAGAGCATGTTTGTTGTTCTAGATTACCTGACACGTGGTATCAGAGTTAAGTTTGCAGGAGCAGGTGGACCAAGTTGGTACCAATCTTGATAAGTTGGTATTAGAGGGTGGTTAAGTTACTAATAGGTTGTATCAGATCTGGTTAGTGTTTGTTGGTTATAAGACACTCACAGGGGTTTCAGATTGAGTGGGAGTATAGCAATGGCAGAAGAAAGTAAGCTACAAATGGAAAAATTGCATAGCATGAATGGTTAGATTGCTGAAAAGAAAGAGCAGGTAAAGAAAGATTGTTGGTTGGTAGTAGATCAGCATGAAGAAGTAGATGTTGTAGGTGTTGTTGCATAGAATGCTCTGGATAAAGTAGAATCTTGGATTATAGATTATGTAACCTCTTTCCATGCATCCCGAAATAGAGCATCTTTTCATGGCTATGTGCAGGGAGACTTTGGAGAGATTTATTTAGGGGTTGGTGAGCCTTGTCACATGGTTGGCAAAGGGGAAGTAAAGCTGAAATTATAGACAGGTAACACACAAGTGTTGAATGAGGTCATGTAAGTACTAGTCTTGGAGATGAGTCTAATTTCTTCAGAAAAGTTTGGTGATGAGAGATGCATAGTAACTCTCATAGGGGATACACTTGAATTAGACGGTGGTAAGAGAGTAGGTATCCTTTATCTATCTACTTATATTATTGATTGACCTTTTATTGCAGAGATGTGGCTTTGTAGGCTTGGTTACATATGTAAAAAGGGAATGCATGTTCTTTAGGAGAAGACAGATATCTCTGACAAACTTAAGAACTGGAAAGCCTTGGTGTTCATGGAGGAGATGATGGACAAAGATCAGTGGAGAAGGTTGGATTATTCTAAGTAGGGCTATGTTAATTTGGATAGGGTTTTGATCCAAGGAGAGCTCATGGGTAAAAAGTCATCACTCATAAGAAAACATAGGTACCAACATTGGTCATGGGAAACTGACGTCGAATAGACAAGCACCGATGTCAGTCATGTGCAGATCAATAGAGTCAATGGTGTCAGGCAGGTGGTGACCAATGTCGGTCATGGGGATCCAACATCGGTAGTAAGGGTCAATCATAAGGAACCGATGTCAGTTGGGTGCAGATTGGGAGATGGCTGAGATTAGTCACTAGAACGGATGTTGTGCAGATATCAAGCTATCAAGGAGTCTCAAACACCCATATGGAGGACTAAAAGGGTAGGTGGACCTCATATTCATTATTCACCTTCTTATTTGTTGCTTACTGATGGTCAAGAACTAGGAAGACGTGAAGAGGCAATGCTGGTAATATCTAGGAAACACTGGGAGCATGGCATGAATTCTTCAGAAGAGAACCAAGCAGAAGATTTGGTAGAGTTGCTAGCAGGGTTGAAAGCAATGAAAGATGAATGGATTCCAAGGTTAAAGAAGAGAATGGATGGATACGTGAGATGGAAAGCTAGGGTATATGGTCTTGACGAAGCTATAGGATAGTGGTACAAGATTTGGTAGGTGGATGACAAAGCAAGGCTTTAGTTAATGTCAGTGTAAATATTGTGTTTATCTTACTAGGGTGGATGATTGTCGTGACATTAACCTATTACTATATGTGGATGGTATGCTTGTTGTAGATTCGTACATACAGGGAGTTGCTGAGCTAAGGGTAAGGTTAGTTCAGAGGTATGTCATGAAGAATTTGGGAGTAGTGAAATTCTTTGGCATAAGAGACATGGAAGATCATAGGTTGATTTTGTCTCTAGTGGGAGCTGATGTGAAGAAGGTGTTAGCGGGGTTCAATATGCATGATGCAGAACTGGTAAGCACACCAAGGGCTAGACAATTCAAGCTGAGCCTAAAATAGTGTTTGAAATCACATAAGGTCTGGTGTAGACTTGAGTTTTCCCAAGCAGTGGGAGTTGTTAGAGAGTTTGGAGCCAATTCGGGGAAGGTGGATTCTCAGGTATTTGAGAGGGACCAGCAACAGCGATTCATGTTATGTAGGGTCAAGGTCTTCACTACATGGAGTTGTAGGTTTGGATGTGGCAGGTTACTTGGATTACAAGAGGTGCACCATAGGTTGTGTGGTGGTTCATCTTCAAGATTAAACATGAAAAGGGATACATGCCAGGAAATGAATTAGATGAAGGTATAGGTATAGGTACAAGTATAGGTGCAGCTATTTATCTCCAAGTGGGAGATTATTAGGTTGTGGAGCTAAAAGCTTCACTAATGCAAACATGGAGGAGGTTGTTGGGTTGCTGAGTTGTAGAGGAACCAACATCGGTCAGGCCAATGGGCTTCAGTCAGATTACAATGCAAAAAAAATTGACATTGGTTATGAGTCGGTCGACATCAGTCAAAAAGGATCCAACATTGACAACCTGTGTGTGCATGCAGGTTTTGGACTGGTCTATTTTTGGACAAGCAATTTGCATGTAAAGACTATTTTTTGGTCTTGAGTTGCAAGTCTAACTATTGTAATTAAGAATGTCTAATTATTTTATGCATGAGATCTATATGATAGACTCATGGGCTATATTGTAAAATTGTACTAGTGAGAGAGCAAAGATTAGCTTCTTCAGAAGAGAGAGATAGCAAGAGTGCTAGATAGCCAAGAGGGCTTGTAGAATAGAGTAGGGATTAGATTCTTCTAGTTCTAAAGGGGTGCTGAGTGTGTATGATCAGAGAGAGTTACAGTTTGTGTAAGTTCTAGTAGAAGATCCATCGAGGTACTGGTTGAAGAATCATAAGGACTTGGTGAGGCAAGGACAAGGGTTATTCAAGGTCTAGAGACATCTACATGGTAAGTAAGGTCTAGTGATTTGCAGGTTGATGGAGGAACAGGGAGATCTACTTGGAGTACAATTGTCTACTTGGTGTACTAGCAGCGTTGTTACTGACTGGTGTAGGTGAACAACAGCTCTGTATTTGAGTTTATTGTTATGACCATAATTGAGAGAGTGAAGTGTTGGAGGAGAATTATAGGTGAACCCTAGAATTGTGGGAGATCTAGAGGTGTGGGAAGAAGAAGTGTGGCATCTTCTTTATTGTATTTTCTTCTGATTGAGTATTAATATAATTGGGTATTGTCTCTCATATTTTATGTTGTTTCATATTTTCTAGTTACTTATCATTCTGGTTAAATTCTATGTTTAATTTCTAATACAAAGGTAATCAAGTGTGCCCTTAGTGGGTAGTAATTCCTGGCAAAGTTGGTATCAGAGCATGTTTGTTGTTCTAGATTACCTGACACGTGGTATCAGAGCTAAGGTTGCAGGAGCAGGTGGACCAGGTTGGTACCAATCTTGATAAGTTGGTATCAGAGGGTGGTTAAGTTACTAACAGGTTGTATCAGATCTGGTTAGTGTTTGTTGGTTACAGGTCTCTCAGAGGGGCTTTAGATTGAGTGCGAGTATAGCAATGGCAAAAGAAAGTAAGCTATGAATGGAGAAATTGAATAGCATGAATGGTCAGATTGATGGAAAGAAAAAGTAGGCAAAGAAAGTTTGTTGGTTGGTAGCAAATCAGCATGAAGAAGTAGATGTTACAGGTGTTGTTTCATAGGATGCTCTAGATAAAGTAGAATCTTGGATTATAGATTCTATTGCCTCTTTCCATGCAGCCCAAAATAGAGCATCTTTTCATGGGTATGTCAAGGGAGACTTTGGAGAGATTTACTTAGGGGTTGGTGAGCCTTATCACATGGTTGGCAAAGGGGAAGTGAAGCTAAAATTGTAGACAGGTAACACATGAGTGTTGAATGAGGTCATGCAGGTACCAGTCTTGGAGATGAGTCTAGTGTCTTCAAGAAAGTTGGGTGATGAGAGATGCATAGTAACTCTCATAGTGGATACACTTGAATTAGATGGTGGTAATAAAGTAGGTGTCCTTTATCTATCTAGTTATATTACTGATTCACCTTTTGTTGTAGAGATATGGCTTTGTAGGCTTGGTTACATATGTAAGAAGGGAATGCATGTTCTTAAGCAAAAGATAGATATCTTTGACACACTTAAGAACTAGAAAGCCTTGGTGTTTATGGAGGAAATGGCAGACAGGGATCAGTGGAAAAGGCTAAATTATTCTGAGTAGGGCTGTGTTAATTTGGACTTGGTTTTGATCTAAGTAGAGCTCGTGGGTAAAAAGTCATCACTCATAGGAAAACATAGGTACCGGCATCAATCATGAGAAACTGACATTGAATAGATAAGCACCGACATCGATCATGTGTAGATCAGTAGAGTCAGTGGTGTTGGGTAGGTGGTGATCAACGTCGATCATGGGGAACCGACGTCGGCAATAAGGGTCAGTCACAGGGAACCAATGTCAGTCAGGTGTAGATTGGGAGATGGTCGAGAACGGTCACTGGAACAAATGTTGGGTAGACATCAAACTTTTAAGGAGTCTCAAATGCCCATATGGAGGACTGAAAGGGTAAGTGGACCTCATATTCATTGTTCACCTTCTTATTTGTTGCTTAGTGATGGTCAAGAACCATGAAGATGTGAAGAGACAATGCAGGTAGAATCTAGGAAATAGTGGGAGCATGGCATGAATTCTTCAGAAGAGAACCAATTGGGAGATTCGGTAGAGTTTCTAGCGAGGTTGAAAGCAGTGAAAGATGAATGGATTCCTAGGTTAAAGAAGAGAGTGGATGGATACATGAGATGGAAGGCTAGGGTATATGGTCTTAAGGACGCTGTAGGATAGTGGTACAGGGTTTGATAGGTGGATGACAAAGTAAGGCTTTAGTCAATGTCAGTGTAACTATTGTGTTTGTCTTACCAGGGTGGATGATGGTCATGACATTATTCTGTTACTATATGTGGATGGTATGCTTGTTGCAAGTTCGTACATATAGGGAGTTGCTGAGCTAAGGGTAAGGTTAGTTCAAAGGTATGTCATGAAGAATTTGGGAGCAGCAAAATTCTTTGGCATAAGAGACATGGAAGATCACAGGTTCATTTTGTCTTTAGTGGGAGCTGATGTGAAGAAGGTGTTGGCGGGGTTGAATACGCAAGATGTAGAAATGGTAAGCACACTAAGGGCTGGACAATTCGAGCTGAGCTTAGAATAGTGTTTGAAATCACATAAGGTCTGGTGTAGACCTATGTTTTCCCAAGTAGTGGGAGTTATCAGAGAGTTTGGAGCCAATTCAGGGAAGGTGGATTCTTAGGTATTTAAGAGGGACCAATAGCAGGGATTCATGTTATGTAGGGTCAAGGTCTTCACTACATGGAGTTCTAGGTTCAGATGTGGCAGGCTATTTGGATGATGGGAGGTGCACCACAAGTTGTGTGGTGGTTGGTCTTCAAGATTGAACTTGAAGAGTGATACAAGCTAGGAAATGAATTAGATGAAGGTACAGGTATAGGTACAGGTACAGGTGTAGCTATTTATCTCCAAGTGGGATATTGTTAGGTTGTGGAGCTAAAAGCTTCACTAATGCAAACATGGAGGAGGTTGCTTGGTTGTTGAGTTGTAAATCAAGTTGTAGAGGAATCGATGTCAGTTAGGCCAATTGATGTCAGTCAAATTATAGTGCAGAAGTAACCGATGTCAATTATGAGTCGGCTGACATCGATCAAGAAGGAGCTGACGTCGGCAACCTGTGTGTGCATGCAATTTGCATGCGGGTTCTAGACTGGTCTATTTTTGGATAGGTAGTTTGCATGTAAAGACTATTTTTTGGTCTTGAGTTATGAGTCTAATTATTGTAATTAAGAATGTCTAATTATTGTATGCATGATATATATATAATAGACTCATGCGTGGTATTGTAAAATTGTGATAGTGAGAGAGCAAAGATTAGCTTCTTCAGAAGAGAGAGAGAGAGCAAGAGTGTTAGATAGCCAAGAGGGCTTGTAAAAGAGAGTAGGGATTAGCTTCTCCTAGTTCCAAAGGGGTGTTGAGTGTGTATGATTAGGGAGAGTTGTAGGTTGTGTAAGTTCTAGTAGAAGATCCACCGAGGTACTGGTTGAAGAATCATAAGGACTTGGTGAGGCAAGGACAAGGGTTCTTCATGGTGTAGAGACATCTACATGGTAAGTAAGGTCTGGTGATTTGCAGGTTGATGCAAGAGCAGGGAGATTTACTTGGAGTATGGTTGTGTACTTAGTGTATTGGCAGTGTTGTTACTGACTGGTGGAGGTGAACAACTCTATGTTTGAGTTGATTGTTGTGACCATAATTGAGAGAGTGAAGTGTTGTAGGAGAATTACAGGTGAACCTTAGATGTGTGGGAGCTCTAGAGGTGTGGGAAGAAGTGTGGCATCTTCTTTATTGCATTTTCTTTTGATTGAGTATTAATACAATTGGGTATTGTCTCTCATATTCTGTGTTGTTTCATATTTTCTAGTTACTTATCATTCTTGTTAAATTTCGTGTTTAGTTGCTAATACAAAGGTAATCAAGTGTGCCCTTAGTGGGCAGTAGTTCCTAGCAAAGTTGGTATCAGAGCATGTTTGTTGTTCTAGATTACTTGACATGTGGTATCAAAGCTAAAGTTCGAGGAGCAGGTGGACTAGTTTGGTACCAATCTTGATAAGTTGGTATCAGACGGTGGTTAAGTTATTAATAGGTTGTATCAGAGCTAGTTATTATTTATTGGTTATAGGTCACTCACAGGGGTTTCAAATTGAGTAGGAGTATAGCAATGGTAGAAGAAAGTAAGCTATGAATGGAGAAACTGAATAGTATGAATGGTCAGATTGATGGAAAGAAAGAATAGGTAAAAAAAGATTGTTTGTTGGTAGTAGATCAGCATGAAGAAGTAGATGTTGCAAGTGTTGTTGCACAGGATGCTCTAGATAAAGTAGAATCTTGGATTGGATTATAGATTCTATTGCCTCTTTCCATGTAGCCCGAAATAGAACATCTTTTCATGGGTATGTCTAGGGAGACTTTGGAGAGATTTGTTTAGGGGTTGGTGAGCCTTGTCACATGGTTGGCAAAGGGGAAGTGAAGCTAAAATTATAGATAGGTAATACACGAGTGTTGAATGAGGTCATGCAGGTACCAGTCTTGGAAATGAGTCAAATTTCTTTTGGAAAGTTGGGTGATGAGAGATGCACAGTAACTCTCACAGTGGATACACTTAAATTAGATGGTGGTAAGAAAGTAGGTATCCCTTATCTATCTACTTATGTTACTGATTCACCTTCTATTGCAGAGATGTGCCTTTGTAGGCTTGGTTAAATATGTAAGAAGGGAATGCATGTTCTTAAGTGGAAGACTGATATCTTTGACAAACTTAAGAACTGGAAAGCCTTGGTGTTTATAGAGGAGATGATGGACAGAGATCAGTGGAGAAGGCTGGATTATTCTGAGCAGGGTTGTGTTAATTTGGATAGGGTTTTGATCCAAGGAGAGCTCACAGGTAAAAAGTCATCACTCACAAAAAAACACAGGTATCGACATCGGTCATGGGAAATTGACGTCGAATAGACAGGCACTGACTTTCATCATGTGTAGATCAGTAGAGTCAGTGGTGTCAGGTAGGTGGTGACCGATGTTGGTCATGGGGAATCGATGTCGGTAGTAAGGGTCAATTGCAGGGAACTGACATCGGTCAGGTGTAGATTGGGAGATGACCAAGATCGGTCACTAGAACAAATGTTGGGCAGATAACAAGCTATCAAGGAGTCTCAAACACCCATATGGAGGACTAAAAGGGTGAGTGGACCTCATATTTGTTGTTCATCTTCTTATTTGTTGCCTACTGATGGTCAAGAACTAGGAAGACGTGAAGAGGTAATGCAGGTAAAATCTAGGAAATAGTGGGAGCATGGCATGAATTCTTCAGAAGAGAACCAAGTGGGAGATTTGGTAGAGTTGACAGTGGGGTTGAAATCACTGAAATATGAATGGATTCCCAAGTTAAAGAAGAGAGTGGATGGATATGTGAGATGGAAGGCTAGTGTATATTGTCTTGAGGAAGCTACAGGACAGTGGTACAGAGTTTGACAGGTGGATGACAAAGTAGGGCTTTAGTCAATGTCAGTGTAACTATTGTGTTTGTCTTACCAGGGTGGATGATGGTCGTGACATTATCCTATTACTGTATGTGGATGGTATGCTTGTTTTAGGTTTGTACATACAAGGAGTTGCTAAGCTAAGGGTAAGGTTAGTTCAGAGGTATGTCATGAATAATTTGGGAGCAGCAAAATTCTTTGGCATAAGAGACATGGTAGATCATAGGTTGATTTTGTCTCTAGTGGGCGCTGATGTGAAGAAGGTGTTGGCAGGGTTCAATACGCAAGATGCATAATCGATAAGCACACTAAGGGCTACATAGTTCAATTTGAGCTTAAAATAGTGTTCAAAATCACATAAGGTTTGGTGTAGACCTAAGTTTTCTCAAGCTGTGGGAGTTGTCAGAGAGTTTGGAGCTAATTTAGGGAAGGTGGATTCTCAATTATTTGAGAGGGACCAGCATTAGGGATTCATGTTATGCAGGGTCAAGGTCTTCACTACATGGAGTTATAGGTTGAAATGTGGTAGGTTACTTGGATGAAAGGAGGTGAACCACAGGTTGTGTGGTGGTTGGTCTTCAAGATTGAACTTGAAGAGGGATACAAGCCAAGAAATGAATTAGATGAAGGTATAGGTACAGGTGTAGTTGTTTATCTCCAAGTGGGAGATTGTTAGGTTGTGGAGCTAAAAGCTTCACTGATGCAAACATGGAGGATGTTGCTAGGTTGTTGAGTTGCAGAGAAAGTTGTAAAGGAACTGACGTCAGTTAAGCCAACTGACGTTAGTCAGATTATAGTGCAAAAACAACCAACATCAGTTATGAGTTGGCTGACATCGGTCAAGAAGGAGCCAATGTTGGCAACTTATGTGTGCATGTAGTTTGCATGCAGGTTCTATTTCTGGACAGGTAGTTTGCATGTAAAGACTATTTTTTAGTCTTGAGTTACGAGTCTAATTATTGTAATTAAGAATATTTAATTATTGTATGCATGAGATCTATATAATAGACTCATGGGCTATATTGTAGAATTGTACTAGTGAGAGAGCAAAGATTAGATTCTTCAGAAGAGAGAGAGAGCAAGAGTGCTAGATAGCCAAGAGGGCTTGTAGAAGAGAGTAGGGATTAGCTTCTCCTAGTTCTAAAGGGGTGCTGAGTGTGTATGATCAAGGAGAGTTGTAAGTTGTGCATGTTCTAGTAAAAGATCCATCAGGGTACTGGTTGAAGAATCATAGGGACTTGGTGAGGCAAGGACAAGGGTTCTTTAAGGTGTAGAGACATCTACTTGGTAAGTAAGGTCTGGTGATTTGCTAGTTGATGCAAGAGTAGGGAGATCTACTTGGAGTATAGTTGTGTACTTGGTGTACTGGTAGCATTGTTTCTGACTGGTGGAGGTAAACAACTCTGTGTTTGAGTTGATTGTTGTGACTGTAATTGAGTGAGTGAAGTGTTGAAGGAGAATTACAGGTGAACCTTAGAAGTGTGGGAGCTCTAGAGGTGTGGGAAGAAGAAGTGTGGCATCTTCTTTATTGTATTTTCTTTTGATTGAGTATTAATACAATTGGGTATTATCTCTCATATTCTGTGTTGTTTCATATTTTCTAGTTACTTATCATTCTGGTTAAATTCTGTGTTTAGTTGCTAATACAAAGGTAATCAAGTGTGCCCTTAGTGGGCAGTAGTTCCTGGCAAAGTTGGTATTAGAGCATGTTTATTGTTCTAGATTACCTGACACAAATGGGGATATTATTGGAAAACTTTCAATGATGTCATGGTGATGTCATGGAGGTGTATAGGTGATTAGATGAATTTCCTTGATAGTCTAAGTAACAATGACAAAGTGTGCAATGTGCTTGTCCTAGTATGCTTAAATGTTTCCTGGTTAGTCTTTAATTTTGGCATGGTTTGAGATGATTAGGGATGAGTCTAAAGTATTGATCATGTGAAAGGGGTCCTATCAGATGTAAATAATAGCTTGAGTTCTTATGTGCATGAGTTTATTTCATCTGGTTGATCATTGTTTTCATCTAGTCATTTTGGGTCTAGTAGCATAAAATCTAAGTAGGCAATTTACTGACATCACCATTGTCATGTGTGGATGATTCAAGGGAATTTTTTATTATGGTTATGATAAAATTTATGTCCATTTTATATTCACTAAATTTGAGGTCATATGATGAAGTGAAACATAATATATAAAAGTGTAAATTTGGGCTCCTAAGAAATTTGACAATGTTTTCCCATACTTAGCCAAAATTACAATATGACAAGAAAAACTAAGTAGGTATTTTGATATAGTCATATTTCATAGGTATGGTAGTTTTAAAATGATTTAATCATATGGGTTTGTTCAATTTTATTCATAGTTCCTATGACCTAAGTTTTATGTAATGTGATGAAGTGCATAAAAATATGCACATATACAAAGTTGGCCTTCCAAATAATTCTTAACATAGTTGGCTCTATGGTAGAAAAAATGAGTCAATAGATTTTTGGCATTGTTTCTCATTGTTTCTATGCTAATTTTGCTTTCACATTCAAAAGATAGAAATGAAAAACTAAGAGATGGTCTAGGGTTAGAAGATACCTGAATATAGTCATGCACACTGAAATCAGACGTTGGAAGGTACTCCTCTTTGGCTGTGGAGGAATGACACCTGCGAAGAAAAAGAGACTAAACATGAAAAAAATGTTAGACGAAGAGATGGTGGGCTGTCAAGTAAACGCTTGATCCCTGAATTATGAAGACTTCCTTAAGGGATATCAACCCACTATTAAAAAGCAGAATATTTGACTGAAGTAGAAATAATGAAAGACAGAATGAAAGCAAATAAAGGACAAAAGTAGAATGCATACCTGATATGCAACAAACTACTCTACACAGTCACTGATGTCGGTCTCTGTGCCGGTGTTGGTCAAGAAGAGTGCCGATGTCGATTGAAGTGCTAGCATCGGTCAAGGTAATGACCGGCATCGGTCAGGGAAATAGTTTTGGATAGGGTCTGGTCGGGTTTAGACAAAGTTTTTGGATTGCAGAAGGGTCTGAAGTTTTTGTCTGAGGGTTTAGGAAGCTAGTTTAGGAGTCAGAGGGATTTGTTTGGGGGTTTATGTGCAAAGGGGTATGCGCAGAGTTACAGACTATATATTCTGTAGAGGGTGGATAGAGGTGATACAGGTGGAAGTAAGGTCAGGGCTATAGCCTAAATCTAAGTTTGGGTAATGATAGCAATTAAAAACAATAACCAGAGATCAAAATAAAAACACAAAACAAATGCTTACTTGTTACGTGCTAAAGATAAAAGTCAGAGACATGATTGATGTTGTCGCTGTGTCACAGAAGTTTAATGTAGTAGACCTCTAGCAAGATGACTGAAGTAGAATACCTATATCAGAGAGAGAATGTGAGAGATTGATTGCAGATTGGTTGGATGCAAGAATTGGTTGATCGTCTGAATGAAGAGGTTTGTTGATTGATACAAAGGAAGGTTTGATAACCGATCGAGAAACAGATTGGCAACCAAATGGATAACAGATAATGGATAATGGTTCCTGCATTTAGGTCGAGAATGCAGTGTTAAAGATAACCGATGTCAGCAAGACTACCGATGTCGGCCGATAAGTGATCGACGTCGATGACGTCAGCCGGGTTATGACCATCATCGACAGATGCAAAATGGGGACAAAGGCTAACTTTAGCTCTCTGCTCATTTTTACATGCTACCAGGGTCAAGGCTTGTGGGAAAATGGTCGACAAGGTTTAAAATAGGTGTGGAAAACTAAGATGGGGGTTAAGGGGAGGACGACAAGGGTTAGACACAATTACGGTGTCTACATTTGCCCCTTTTTGTCTTGTTGGTTGTTATGGATGAACTGTAAGACAAAAACAGGAGTTGGTTGCCCCAGGTGTGGGATAAGGTTGATTTCATCTTGTTGGTTGTTCGAATGAACTACAAGACAAAAATAGGAGGGCTGGTTGCCCTGATTATGGATGAGGTATTCCCCCTCAAAGCAGGATTTGAGAGAAGGGAACCTAGAATCAGGTGCTGATTTGACAAAGATTGGATGAAAATGGGGTGAAGATAGAGTGAGAATGCTGCAAAAGTCGTGATTACATGTACACCACTTCACAAGGATGGTCAGGTCAAATTGTCACAGGTCGAGGGTCGAGGAGTGTCAAAATTGAAATAATCAGGCCCCAGCATATAGTCGTCTATTGATTGGGTTATTCAATCGAAGATGAAGCTCGAATGGTCATCATGTTCTAGGTATCCCAGGCATAGGAAGTGCTCCTAAAAACATGAAAATGTCACAAGTAGTGGGGATCAATCAGCTTGTGATCCTATACTTGTGAGGGTCAAAAATATGGGTTGCACACAATTTTGCTAACCATTTGTGAGGTAGCAGATAGGCAAAAACAACCAAGGCAACATTGTCTTAGAAGTGATCAGGGTCAGAGGAGATAGGTATGATCTCCAATGGTGATTGGTCAAGGTGGATGGATGGACGAAAGGATGTGGCCAAGCTAACCTTAGAAGACGTCGTATCATCTAAGTGCTGCCTACATAGCCCTTGTGTGAAGGGCCTCAGACCAATGTAGTTTGAAACTAGGAGTCTGAGTGGTAGACAAGTGGTGAAAGTGGTCGATAGACTGGTCTTGGTCAAGGTCGAAATGATGAGGATAAAAAAGATGTTACAATTTTTTCCAAATGGTGTATTTTGTAACATTGGTGATGTGGTCTTTCATCCCTAGCAATTTTCCATAGTCGTGATGGACGTATGCTAAAAATGAATTGAGTTCTATTTATGCTTCAACAAGTATTGGTTTATGCTTAACATAAATTGCATCTGGTTGATAGTTTCCATGTGTATTGGTGTCCATAAAAACTAGTGTGAATAGGTTATGATGATGTGACAGGTCTAAAAATGTTGGGTTAGCTTGGTTGGGTTTGACAAGTGATGAAGTTGAATGTGACCAAAGTGTAGAAAAAGTGAAAGGCATATTGCTCTTTCATTGACAAGGACCAGAATGACAGCATAGATAGGGGTTATTAGAACCAAGAGCCCCATTCATGCATGACGTCATTGACCATATGTTGTGTTAGAGTGGTAATCAAATCACTTTGACATTAAAGTGAGCTCGAAGTCCCTTGAGCTGGTGATAGGAGGAGGATAGGGTAACCCATTTTAGAGTAGAGATAACTTTGCCCCTTTTATAGGAGACCCTGAGACAACTACAAGCCAAGTCCATGATTTTTTTTTGGCATAGACTGATCAATGCGGGAAGTCTACATAGAGATGTCATTTGCTTGGTGGTCATTTGTGAAGTTGATCGATGCGGGAAGCTTCTAAGAAAGATTGTTGTTGGTAGCAAGAGTTAATCATAGCCATCCTTCAAGGGAGTGGTCTATATTTTGCTTTATATATAAGGGCTTTGAATAGTTGTCCTTCGAGGGAGTAGTCTATTACTACAACAATGATAGTACAGTTGTCCTTCGAGGGAGAAGTTTGCCTTTTGATGCAATTTGGTGACCTTGGATATTTTTAACATCTTGATTTGTTTTGATAGAAATGTGAGTCATGGACCAGACTATAGAAGGTCAAGGGTTCCCTTTTATTAGGACAAAGCATCCATACTATATAAAAGGGGTATATAGGATTTTTTAAGGGGAGTAGGGTTGAAAGGAATGAGGACTAAGAGGATGGGGATTGCTCAAGGGATGAGCTCAAGATAAATGTCAAGTGGATGAGTACTCGACTAACAGTAGAATGGTCACAGATGCAACATATTAAGAGGCTCAGGTTCTGGTCATCCATCGAGAGAAGACAAACAATACGTCCCTGATCCATACTTGTGTGTGATAATGAAAGGTCTGAGCCAATTAGGGGAAAACTTGCCTCATTTACTTTGCTCTATATTGGTCATGTGTTGATTGATGACAGTTTGAAGAAGTGATAGGTGCTAGGTTGGTTGATGTTTGATGATTGAAGTTTGGTCGAGGTTTGGTTGCTGCTAGTTAGGGTCATGATAGGAAGGTTGATTAATGATTGGACTATGTGTGGTCGAGATTTGGTCAAAGCTATGATAGGAAGGTTGATTGATGATTGGACTATGTGTGGTCAAGGTCTGGTCGAGGTCATGGTTGATGTCATGGTCAATGTCATGGTAGGAAGGTTGATTAATGGTTGGTCGAGACTTGGTCAAGGTTTGGTCGAATGTCTGATCAAAGTTGGTCGAATGTTTGGTTAAAGGCTTGGTTGAATTTTTGGTCGAGGTCAGGATAAGGTTAGATTCCCCCAGTTGCTTAGGGAGAATGTTGGATAGATTGGTCAAGGTCGGTTAAGGCTTAGTGGTCAGATGGACTATGTTGATGTCAAATAATGGGGTCAAAGGTGGCAAAGGGACCATAGTCAGGCGTGGAGATCCCGATTTAGGTTATGAGGTTTGAGAAGCATGGTTCGGTGTTGATGATTTGTTGAAGAGGTGGTCAAGAGGGTCCTTGATGAGAAGGGAAGCCTTTTTTTGATGTTGATGAATGATAGCTTTGAGAGCACAACAATGCTCAGTGTCATGTCCCAGAGTGTGATGATAGTGGCAGAATTTAGAGTTATCGAACCAAGATGGTCTTGATCTGAGAGTTGATGAATGGGGCAGTGTTAAAGGTTTATTGATAATGTGGTTGAGAAGAAGGGTGTCATTCCCCAGACATTAGCGAATGGCAACCTTGAGGGCACAACAATGCTCGGTGTCATGCCCAGGAATGTGATGATATGCACAAATGCGAGTGTCATCGAACCAGGGTGGTTTTGGTTTGAGAGATTGGTATGGTTTAAGAGGCGAGAGATAGATGCAAGAGGACTACAATAATTGCCGTAATAGCAAGGCATAAGAACCTGCTAATGGGTATGGATGTTTTGTTGCAGTGAGGGTTGAAGACTTTGGTTTGAGAGGCATAAGAGGCATTGGTCGATGGATTGGAGGAGATATATGTCTGACAGGTTGAGGAGATAATGGAGGTGACATGCCTCTGTGAAGTATGAGAGTGGGTAGTACCCCTATTAACGTGGACAGATGCGGGCCCAAGATTGAATGTAATGAGGAAGGTGGGGGAGGAGTTCTCCGGTGTGGTCTAGTGGCCTTTTTTAGTATGGTTTGAGGGCCACTATTGTGCAAGGCGAGGTTAGATGTGGGGTGAACACCAAGAGGTTTAATCTCTTTACGCAAGATGGATGCTTGTGTGGGTTTGGGCTTAGATGTGGATGGTTCTTCTCTCGATGGAGAAGGGATTGAGGATGTGGGCTCTTTAAGTGTAAAGAGCACCAGAGTAGTCATGGCTTCTTTGTGTGGTTGAGGAGTCAAAAAGGTATGATCATCTAGGGATGATAAGAAGGATGAAGGTGAGACAGCTGGTGTTGATGTGGTCAAGGTGTCCTCCAATATGGGAGAGGTCGATGGAGGACTAATAGGAAAAGAAGATCCTTATACTTGTGAAAGACAAACGGGAGAAGATGGCTCTTCTACCTATGATGGAGGTTAGTTAGGGACAAGAGGCAAAACCGTGTTGACCATGTGTATATGATGGTCATGAGAGTCATTGGTCATGGTCTGAATGTGGTTGTGGCTAGGAAGACGGTTAGGGAAGGGTTGTATGTACCGTTGTTGGAATTGTTTTGTGATGCTTGAAGATGTTGAAGGTTGAGGTTGATTGGTTATTGTCAAGGATGGTGATCTGACAACCACAGTGTTGGCCACTCCTTTGGACTCAAAGTTGGTAGAAGAAGAAGGTCTGGAAGAAGAAGGGTCATTAGCTTTTGCATTGGTATTATGCAATTTGACCTTATCCTCTTCAATGGCATAGAGTTCAAGCTTTCGGGCCATGGTGAAGGCATCATCAAAAGTGTGGAATGTCTGAATCCACAAGGTGGAGGAGATGTGGCTGGCACATGCTCAAGAAAAGAACTTGATGAGCTCAAGTTGAGGCAAGGAGAAGGAGAGCTGGTTAATCAAGCCTCTCCAATGGGTGACAAAATCGACTATTGATTTGTCGTCGAATTGCCTGATGGAGTAGAGGTCTTTGATTGAGACTTGTTTGGTGATGTTGGTAGAAAAATGGTCGAGAAATAATTGGGTGAGTTGAATGAATGAAAATATAGAATGTCTGGGAAGAGAGCTATACCAGTCAAGGGTAGGGCCAGCGAGCGACATGGAGAACGTGCGTAGAAGTAACGTATCGTCATGGGCAATAAGATAACAGGCATGTCTGAATGCCTGAAGATGTTGTTGTGGGTCCTCCTTACTCTAGAAGCAAGTGAATTTAGGAAGTTCCCACTGGTTGGGGTATGGTTAGATCAGGACAGAGGGATGGATGGGCTCGTTGCAAATTTGCTCATATAAAGAGACATTGCTTGAACCGGAGATAGAAGCTTTGAGACTGGACATTTTATCCATCAGCATTTTGATGACATCTACTGATGGATTGGTAGGTGGGGTGCCCCCTAGGTTGTAAGGTGCTTGGAAGAGGCTAGAAGAGGCATACGATGTAGTCAGTTGTACCAGTAAGGGTGCAATGTATGGATGACTAGTCGTAGGGATAGATGTGGAGGCCAAAGGTGGTTGGGTTATGAAGGTAGAAGGCATAGGCTAACTAGATACCACCAAAGGAGGTTGTGTGGTGGTATGGACAAAAGGGGAGGTAGGCACTCCTGCATATATGGGTGCAAGAGTGTGTGGGGTCGAGACAATCAAGTTCTGGTATGATGTAGAACTTGGTTAAATTGCATGTGGTTGAGGGGGTAATGGAACCCCGATGGAGGTTGGTCTAAAAATAGACGGGGAGGCCAAACTTTGTGTATTGGCCATGGTCAGGTTAATGGTTGAGGCAAAAGGCTGGGTATCGAATGATGTTAATGTCATCACTACTTCACCTGAAAGGTCTCACGTTGGGTTTCTTGTGAGATAGTTTTGGAGGGCTATGACATTGAGGTCCAAGAATCTTTCAAAATCTTGGTCCCCTTCAGGGACAATAGGTGACTGGGTCAGGGATGGTCTAGTAGGAGTTCTTTCACTCTCCGAGTGGAACTCCATTATAGGACTGGTTATAGATGGGGTAGATGAAAGTGGGTGATGCCTCGCGTGATCGACTAGAGCCTTGGCTTGACTACGAGTCAGAACCATTCAAGGCAAGAAAGAACATCCTCACAAGCTCAAACAAGAAAATAAGAACAGAAAAGATGAAGAACACAAGTAGATCCTAAAACCCTAGGAGTAAATTATTAGGATTATAATGGCTTATGCCTTAGAATGTGTGTAGAGGAAGATTGGCTTTTGAGTCAGGTCCTAGAAGAAGTAGTCTATGGATGGTTTCAGGTTAGTTATGGTGCTCAAGAAGTCTATGTTAGGTTTCATTTAAGGCCTGGAGCTAAGGAGCAAGCTCCCCTCACTTCACGAGTCCAGTGATAAACTGGGCCTGCTTAGCCAAAATATACTTCCCCTAGAGATTAGACTCTGCCAGAGAACAGAGTGGGCTTTCGCCTTGGTGATGAAATCCAAGTAGGATCACCAGGACAGGTAAGGTATCTACTAGGGGATGAAATCCCAATTGGGCCTTGTCTCAGGTAAGTTAAGATGTTTGTTTTGTGCAAGTGGTTTGGTCGTGTAACATCAAGTGGACTAGATTAATTCAATATGCATTTATTAATTACTAAGTGTGGTCTAAGAAATGCAAGCAAGCAGAAATGAAAGTGCAACGTGTTTTAAGCCCAAGTCTAAATGTTTGTTTGTATGAAGACGAATGGAGAAAGAGTCGAAGAATATGAGTTTTGACTAGTCTAGAAATGCAAGAAAGAAAAGAAAAGTTCTTTTTATTCCTGCTTATGATGTCATTTAAAAGAGATAAAAGAGGTGAAAAGGAAGGAACCTAATGCACCCTATATGAATGAAAGAAAGAAAAAACCCAAGGAAGGCCCTAGGGTCCCACCGAGCGTGCCAGAATGTTTCTACGCTAATTTCGCTTTCACATTCAAAAGATAGAAATGAGAAACTAAGAGATGGTCTAGGGTTAGAAGATACCTAGATATAGTCATTCGCACCAAAATCAGATGTTGTAAGGTACTCCTCTTTGGCTGTGGAGGAATGACACCTGTGAAGAAAAAGATACTAAACATGAAAAAAATGTTAGACGAAGAGACGGTGGGTTGTCAAGCAAACGCTTGATCCCTGAAGTACGAAAACTTCCTTAAGGGATATCAACCCACTAATAAAAAGAAGAATATTTGATTGAAGTAGAAATAATGAAAGACAAAATGAAAGCAAATAAAAGACAAAAAGTAGAATGCGTACCTGATATGCAGCAAACTACTCTGCACAGTCACCGGTGTCGGTCTCTGTGCCAGTGTCGGTCAAGAAGAGTGCCGATGTCAGTTGAAGTGTTGGCGTCAGTCGAGGTAATGATCAGCATCGGTTGGGGAAATAGTTTTGGATAGGGTCTAGTTGGGTCTGGATAGAGTTTTTGGATTGTAGAAGGGTCTGAAGTTTTTGTTTGAGGGTTCGGGAAGCCGGCTTAGGAGTCAGAAGGATTTGTTTGGGGGTTTATGTGTAAAGGGGTATGGACAGAGTTACAGACTGTATATTCTACAGAGGGTGGATAGAGGTGATACGGGTGGAAGTAAGGTTGGGGCTATAGTCTGAATCTAAATCTGGGTAATGATAGCAATTAAAAACAATAACCAGAGATCAGAAAAAAAACACAGAACAAATGCTTACCTGTTATGTGCTGAAGATAAAAGTCAGAGACATGATTGATGTTGTCACTGTGTTGCAGAAGTTCAATGTAGCAGACCTCCAGCACGATGACTAAAGTAGAATACCTGTACTAGAGAGAGAATGCAAGAGATTGATTGCAGATTGGTTGGATGCAAGAATTAGTTGATCGTTCGAATGAAGAGGTTTGTTGATTGATATGAAGGAAGGTCTGATAACCGATCGAGAAATGGATTGGCAATTGAATGGATAACAGATAATGGATAACGGTTCTTGTATTTGGGTCGAGAATGTAGTGTTAAAGATAACTGACGTTAGCAGGACTACCGATGTCGGCCGATAAGTGACCGACGTCGGTGACGTTGGTCGGGTTATGACCATCATCGGTAGATGCAGAATGGGGACAAAGGCTAACTTTAGCTCTCTACTCATTTTTACATGCTGCCAGGGTCAAGGCTTGTGGGAAAATGGTCGACAGGGGTTAAAATAGGTGTGGAAAACTAAGATGGGGGTTAAGGGGAGGACGACAATGGTTAGACACAATTACGGTGTCTACACTCATATGCACGATGGTTATAAGAGTAGATTGATATATGGTTTGACTATACTATGTGAGGAAATAATATGTTCCAAATTATATATCTTGTGTCTAAGTGCAACAAAATGTATTGAGGTCCAAAATTGGCCTTCCATGTAAAGAGAAATGGTCCCCATACTTAGTCAATTTTGAAAGAAATAAAGATTGGGACCAAATGAAGATCCAATGGTTCATGAGCAATCATAAATATTGATATAATGGTACCTATAAAGTTACATAGGTAAAATTTATAGTTGGTTAACAAAATTAAAGATCTGGCTCCTTACAAAAGGATCAACAGAGTGTGTTTGTTCGAAGGTGACACAAAGCAACAAGATGAGGACAAGTGTTCAAAGTTTAACATTGAGTAGAAGTAAATATCGATCTTAGTCTAAGGATTGGTAGTGAGGAGATGTTTACATTGATAAATATTAATGGCGTGTATTAAATTTAATAGGTCAAAGTGATAGTTATCTAACATTGTTAAACCAAGGACAATCTCATAGAGATCAATAGAGCATATGTGGTCAAGATTATAAGATTGCACGAGATAAGGTCAACAGTTCAAAGTTTAAAATTTATGAAGTGGTAAACTAGGAGTCAAAATTTTAATAATATTGATGGTTCATGATTTATTTAATCAATGATAAAATGATATGTATTTTAAGTGATCGAAGTTTAATTATGATGGTTTGAATTCAAATATTTGAATTTAACAAAGGAAATACTAGTGTCTGATTTTTGGGCCATATCTTTTAACCAAGGAATAATTTGATCATGGTGTAAAAAGAGATTTTTTAGAGGACTCCAAGGTTCATTATGAAATATATATTTAAAGATCTAAAAGTGTGTAAAATCAAATTAAAGTTCAAAGTTGAATGTGTTTTTGTACATGTTCTACAAGTAACCTGAGAAGATTATTTGAGCTTGTTTTAATGTTATTTAAATATCTCATGATGATATTTATGGTATTTAGATGTGTGATTAATATATAATACATATTATCAAATCCTAAGAATTTTATTATGTGTTCATTCATAATTTTCATGTTTACAATGTCAATGTTTGAGGTTATTGAGCATATGTAGAAGAGTGTAATGATGACTGTGATCATTTAAGGATAACTAAGGGGTCATGTATAGTGGACCTATACATTTTTAAGTGGTATTGTGTTCTTTTTTTGTCTTGATTAAGTGATGAATGGGTGAATAGGTCTCAATGAGGCCTATAAGAGCTCTAAGGGCCTAATTAAAAGGTGTAGCTACTTAAAAGTGACCCATAGATGTTATGACCAACCTATGAAGACTGTTTTGAGTCATGTATTGATGTGAGAGATGCCTTAATGTTTAATTCATGACTAATGTCCAACCAATGTGGTGATAATCATGAATTCTCTAAAAATAGTGAACTCAAAGATGATGATTTCTAGAATTAAGAGATTGGTGAGAGAGGATTGTGTGTGTGGTTCGAGAAAAGGGCTGAGAGGCAAAAGAGATTAAGTGTGCCCATTAAATGGGTTATTGAGTAGATTTGGTTGAGGTCTATGTGTATGAACATTTGGTCATGTTGTTGATGTTTTTCTATAGTTATTTCTGAAGAGTCAAGAGCGATCCAAAATTTGGCTTTGGATGCATTGAGTATGTAGAGTTGAATAGAGATGACATAATTTGTATCTCCATTATATTGGTAAGAAATAAGTGTTTAGGAGATGTTATGTTTATATGTTTTATTATGGATTATTAAAATATAGGGGGTTGTAGTCTCTTTGCAAGGTAAATCTTTCTAAAGGTCTAGTTATTGTGGTAGCTCAACTAAACAGGTGTAGTACCTCCTTGTGGGATTGTAGTCTCACTAAAATATGAGATGGTAGTTCTTTGATTAGTTGTAGCTAGTCTAAATTGGTTTTTATTATTATAGGATAGTAGTCTAATTATAGGTTCTAGTGGGTTTTATCCCCCAATATGGTTTCCCACATATATCATGTGTTATGTGCGTAATATTGTATTGTTTATCCTATTCATTGCTATCAATGATGTGTATGCTTCATAAATGATTGTGGTAATTGATTAAGATTTTTAAAAGATTGAAATTAAAGTTGGATTTTTTGGGCTCACTGATTCACCCTCCTCTTAGTGATTGTGTTTTAATAATATTTACATGATGCACAATAAATTAATCCTAGACTAGATAAGATAGAGCACACCTATACTTTCAATTGGGTATACACTTGTTAAGTAGGAGCATGACCAATATAGGGATCCACTAGACCTGATTAGGGGATCACTTGTATAAATTATGATAACACATTATGATAGGAAGGTTTATATAGCCTAAAGTATAACACAATAACAAAATAACCCTATAAGAGTACTTTGATTTGATGTTCACTTATTTAATAAACAAGAAAGTAAACTAGTCTAGTGCACACCAAAGTTTGTGGTACGAAGTGAGGTGTTAGATGCAAAGCAATAACATATGTATAGGGAACTTCAAATAAATTATGTATGATTAACACCCTAGTACATATAATAAGAGGAGTAATAGTATTCATGCCAACACTTATGCAACTTCTATCTACTAAAAGAGAGGAGAACAAATTTAGAATATAATTACTTGAATGTGAGCCTATCATGATTAAATGTCTCCCTTTCCAAATGGGGCTTCACAAGAGGTTGTTATGGTTTATAATGATCAATTTATTATGCCAAAGCATCAAATACCTATCCATAAGACTAGATCCTCCAAATAAGAAACCTAAGCTAAGACTCCTCGAGTAGAATGGTGAAAGAGCAAATTTATGAAAAAGTGTGAGTGAATAATAATTATTTATTGAATATTCTTAATAATGACAAAAATTACCTTATAAATATAGGAGTATCTCACCCAACAATAATTTAGACATGTCAGTTATGCTAGGTCAACCAAGTCAATGTATTACATTCTCAAGATAATGCCTAAAATCTATGCTAGGTTAGCCAAAAGTCAAACAAGTCAAAAGAGCTAACGTGACCCAAAAATACATGAGGTAAAGCAAGTAAAAATAGTGTAATGAATAGGTAAAAAGGGTGTAGAGAAAGGAGAAGAAGAAAAAAATATGAAAAGACTAGAGGAATGTGTAAGGGAGGAGAAATAGCTTAAGGAAATGTTTTAGGAGTTGAATGGATGGGGAATAATGTGGAAATAAGGGATAAAAATCCTATGATGTACTAAAGGTCTACCCACCCCTTTCTTAGTGTACCCCTTAAGACATGCACTCAGAGATATTGAGTCATGATGGGTTCTTGCAAGATGTAAAGCATTAGTATTTGATAAAAGTTAAAAATATTATGTGTATGCATATGCCCCACTCGAATCTCATCATGTGTCTTTAAGGTGTAACATGGGGTGGTTCTTCAAGAAAGAACATAATGACACACACAACATTGATGCTAAAAAAAATTTAGTATTTTAAAAACACATAAAATAAATAAAAGTAAATGATAGAAATAAAAACTAATCTAAAAAAATTAAATAATTAAAAAGTACAATGCATACCTTGACTTACCTTTTATCATGAGATTATTGGTAAATATGTTTTTAGTTTTGATTGTGTAGGGTTCAAATACTACTTTTTACTAACCCATAAATACAAAACTAAGGAGCAAAAACAAACAAATGCAAGAAAAGCCAACGTAATTGGTGTTATGTGAATGGGAAGTACTTGGGAAATTTGGAAACTAGGTGAAAAGTGTTATTTTAGACTAAATGACCAAGTCAAACAAGGGTAAATCAAGTAACCAAAAATTCAAGGCTACTGAGGACTGAAAAACTCAAAAAAGTAAACATCAATTAAGAAGAGGCAAACTCACCAATTCAAACCAAGGATACTTGTTGAAAAATAAATGATAAAAAAGATAAATCAATGGTAAGAAAGGGAAAAAAATGATAAAAAAACACTGATGAGTGAGTAATAACAATACAAATCTCACTTAATAATGGAAAAAGGTGCATAAAAGGGAAAACAACATTGATAAGTGAGCATTAATGATCCACATTTTACTTAACAATGGAAAAAGGGGTACAAACTTATGTGTCTACAACAATAGAATAGAAAAATCATGATAAATGGAAAAATAAAGGTAAATTAAGTCTAGTAAATGTAAAGTGATATAAATAAAATGATCCAAAGTTTTTCAAACATGTTGTTTGATTTGAAGGATAGATAATACTAAAACAAAGTAGTGCTAGTATGTTTTCTAGAAATGAAAAAAAAGGAATTTAAAGAAGAGGGAAAATAGATTTGGAATCATAATTTGTCTATTAAGGGTGGAGATGAAATGGGTGGTGGGGAGAATGAAGGAAAAATTAACATAGAGAAAATCTTTATATAAGTCAAGACAATCAAATTAGGTTTGTTAAAACAAGAGGACTATCCACCATAGGGACTAAAGAACTTCTCTTAGCTACACAAGTCTTGGGTCAATAAATGGAGTATATAGATCATCCCATGAAGGATATATGCATGAAAAGTAACACGGACCAACCTCCCCATGATGTGTTACCCATTATTGAAGACCCCTTACAAATCCAACAATATACTATGAATATTGGGTACTTGCACGAGAAATTAGGTAGCACCATAATTTTTTTAAATCCCCTATTCTAATCTATTATCCTACATATCCCAAAGGACTTTGGCTCTATGTGAAATTGACTATGAAGTTTGAGCTTTTATTGGAAATAGGAGATGTGATTTTAATCATATCTTTTGGTGTGAATTTGACTTTTGAGATTTGTATGTTGCCATGTAGATATCATAGCCTTTTGTTTCAAATGATTTATATTTTAACTTTATTGATGGATTTTTCTAGATTCCTCCTCCATTTGAAATTGGAATACCAAACATAGGTGCTAAAGATGAATTTCATTTAAAAACTTGGGACAAGGTTTCTAAGAGAGAGAAACTTCAAATAACATGGGCTTTAAGAGTCTCATAAATCTAGGTGAAATAAAAGTGATATCTTGACTTCGACCTTGTTTTA
Organism: Torreya grandis; assembly: GCA_037957365.1. Lineage (NCBI taxonomy): Eukaryota > Viridiplantae > Streptophyta > Pinopsida > Cupressales > Taxaceae > Torreya > Torreya grandis. Next base: position 1,761,367 of record JARHVA010003557.1, read on the forward strand.
TCCAATGTGGAGATGAAAGAAAAGGAAAATCAAAAGGAATGGCACATGGAGCAGTTTTAATTGATTCAAATTGAAAAAAAATATGACAAAGGGAAAAGAGGGATACAATGACAACAAAGGTGATTCATTATCATAATAATTAGGGAAGTAGAGGAAAACATTCTTACATAGATTTTTGTGCAAATTTCATCTAGCAAAAAGAAGCAAAATCTAAAGTTTAAGAACAAAGATCAAGAACAAGAAAATAATGGTAAGTTTATGAGGAGGGTTGGATCCTATCGATGGTCTTGAAAATTAACTCATAAAAGAGAGACCCAAGAGGGTGCTAAGAAGCAAGAGAAAATTAAAAGTGAGGGAGCCTTTGTATAAATATTCTCACAAAGAAAAACCCAAAAGATGTCAAAGCAACATTGAAAAGCATTAATAAGGGGAAAGAAAATAAGATGAAATATAGTGGTTTTGTTAGGGATGTCAGGTCCTATTTATGGTCTTACAAAGAAACTCAAAAAAGAACAACCCAAGGAGTGCTAAATCAAAATTAGCAAACAAAAAGATAATGAAAATTAAGATAAAATGTGAGAAAATAAGGAAGACTATGGTACATCAAGAAACTAAAAGACCAAAAAGGGAGGACTAAAGGTTTGTGAACAAGAGGTAATTATTTTAGAGGTAGAGACCCATGATTAAGTATCTTAAAAAAAGTATTAGATAGATATAGATGCAAAGAATAGTAAGAAATAAATGATTAGGTGAAGTATTTTTTTAGGAATTGAACATTGGTAGGTTGTTTGAAAACATGGCCTTCATTAGCTTGAAGTTAGTAGGTACTTGGGTTGAGAATATCTTTAACTAAGTATGGACCACACCATTTTTGAGCATATTTTCCTTCTTTGTCATGAGTATATTCTAATTTAAGGACAATATCACCAACATTAAATGTGTAGATTTGCACATGTTTGTGATGTTGTCAGGCAATGTGAGTATTATATTGGAGATTATGTTGTAAGGTAGACAGGTGACATTAATCAAGTAGATCAAGAGCATCAATGTGAGCCTCATGAAATTCCTCATCAATAATGATACCATGAATATACATGTGAAGATAAGGAAACTCAACTTTAAGAGGAAGAACTGACTCAAAGCCATATACTAGATAAAATGGAGTTGCCCCAGTGGTAGTATGAATGCTAGTCTGATAGGCCCAAAGTGTGGGATAAATATGAATATTTTGATCCATGAAGGTTTTATGAATTGTATTTTAAAGGATTTTATTGATAATATTACTAGTGGCCTCATCTTGACCATTTTATCTAATTGATAAAGAGTGGAATTTTTTTTATTAATCTTAAATTTGGTGCAAAGTTGTTTAACATGTTTATTTTTAAAATTACCACCATTTTTATAAATGATGGTATGAGGAGTGACAAAATGATAAATGATTTAGTTTAGAATGAATTTAAATATGGTTAGACTGGTAACATTGACAAGGGGCATGGCTTCTACCCACTTGGTAATGTATTTGGTAGTAGTGATAATAAAGATATGTTCATATTTGGAATGAGTAATTTTACCAATGAGATCGAATCTCCATGTGGAAAATGGACAAGGAAATTCAATGGTTTGAAGTTTAGTTGGTGGTGAATTAACGAGATCACTATGAAGTTGAAAAGGATTACACTTTTTATCATATTCAATATCATCCTTTTCTAGAGTAGGCCAATAATAACCCATATATAGGCATTTATGAGTTATAGCATGTCCACTATAATTACCACCAAAAATTCCCCCATGTGCTTGTTCAAGTAGAGGAGGGACCTCATATTACATGATAAAATAGAGCAAGGTACCTCAATATTGTGATACTAAAACATTTTATGTATAAATATGCACTTGAAAGATTGTTTGTGGAGACATTTATTTTTACAAGAATCCAAGTTAGAAGGATAAGTTTGATGTTCAAAAAATTGGAAGATATCTTGATACCATGGGCATTGTCAGATGGTGAAAACTTCAATGTGGTAAATAAGTGACTCAAGAGAGTGAGTAGAGGATAAGGATTTTATTATTTGTATGATAAAACAAGGATTAGAAAGAACTTGATGTGGATGAAAAAGAGATTCTAAAGAGATAAGATAATAAAAAATGGAATTTTAATATCTAGGAATAGGTTCAATTTTAAAAGAGATAAAATCCTTGGTAAGATTAATTTTAATTCGATGATAGGCAATAAGGTTTTCACTTTTACATTGATAGGCACCACTAACTTGAAGGAAAATGAGTTGAGAATCACCCAAATCATGATGGTATTGAATGTCTAAATCAAGAGCATCTCTCATACCTAAGATAAGAGCTTTGTACTAATCCATGTTGTTGGTGACATCAACTACAAAATGGAAAGCTAAGGGAATGATCTTGCCAAGAGGACTAGTGAGAATGTAACCTATCCTAGCTCCTTGAAGGAATTTAGCACCATCAAAGTGGAGGGTCTAAGTATGCTCATGAAAGTCAACATTAATTTTAGGAAGATCCTTGATAACTACTATTACTTTAGTAGTACCATAGGGAGGGAAAGATTCATCAAGTTGATTAGCTATAAGATTGATATTAAATCTATGAAAATAATCTTTAAGATAAATTTCTTGATTAATACCATACATATAAAGGATATTATCATCTAGAAGGTTATCTTGAAGGGAATAAGTGGATGAAATAGTAGCTACAACAAGTTGGTTGGCTATGACTTGCCTTTTGACAACTTTTTATGTGATAATGAAAAGATTAAATTCCATTAGCAAAACCATCCACTTGTAAATTATATCTCCTAGAAAAGATTATTTGGAGAAGAAATGATGAAGGGGGTCAGAATGAATGATGACATAAGTGGTTTGTTAAAGCAAGTAGTGACGAAGATTTTTAGTAACAAAATCAATAGTGAGGAAATCACAGTCAATTTTAGTATAACATGTTTCATAATCAATGAGGCCTTGGATATTATAGTAGATGGAATACTATTTGCCCATATCATCTTTTTGGGAAAGCATGGCCCCTACTAAATTAGGTGTGGAAGATGTATAAACAATTAAAGGTTATCACTAGAAGGAGGATGAAGTATAGGTAGATGAAACAATGACTCTTTCATATTATCAAATGATTTTTGACATGGATTTGTTCATTCTAAGGTTATACCATTCTTAAAAAGGGAATTAATAGAGTGAATTTAATAAGTCATCTTGGGAATGAATAATCTAATTTCCCTAAATTTGCCTAAGTAGGTATGAATATTAGGAATAGATCAAGGAATAGGCATGTTCATAATAGTATTAATCATTGGTAGATCAAAACCAATACCATGGAGAGAGATTAATAATCCTATAAAATTTCCAGATGTAAATCTAAAAACACATTTGAAAGGATTAAGTCAGACTTTATATTTAAGGAGACAGTCAAAGATGATGGCAAGATCAGGAAAGTGGTTTTTATGATGATTGGATTTGGTGATAAGATCATACACATATGTTTTGACAATTTTATGGATGAGGTCATGAAAAATATGAGTCATTACATGTTGGTAAGTGGCCCCAACATTTTTGAGACCAAAGGGCATTTTTACATAACAATAAGTACCACATTCCATGTTGAAAGTAGTCTTATATTGGTCCTCAAGAGCTATATGAATCTAATTATATCCCAAAAAGCCATTCATAAGACATAAAATTTCATATCTAGTTGTGGAATCAACAATAGCATCTATTGAAGGCAAAGTAATGTTGTTTATAGGAAAATAAAGATTAAGATTATGGAAATCAGTGCAAATACAAATGACCATATTGACCTTTTTCCAAATAAGAACAATATTGGAAACCCATTCAAAATAATCAATAGGTTTAATAAATTTAGCATTGAGTAGTTTAATGATTTCCTTATGGCATAAAATGGTAACTTTGGGAGGAAATTTGTATTAATTCTAATGTATAGGTTTGGCATCAGGATAGGTAATGATGTTATGGACCACTATGCTAGGGTCAATTCCGAGCATGTATTGGTAAGACCATGTAAATGCCTCTCGATAATTATAAAAAAGGCTAAAATTATCATGTTCAAAAGGTGAAAGTTCTTTAGAAACTATGATCGATCGAGGGGATGAGGTAGTAAATATGAGTTGTTTCTTCAATAAGCATAGCATTACCATCTTGAAAGTGGTATGGTGCATTGGGTAAGGATGAAATTGGTTTAGTTCCAGGGTCAATGCTAGTGATAAAGTTGTTTAAGTGAGTAGTTTTAGTTTTAGAATGTCCAAGTTTATGATGTTGTCAAGGGAGTTGAGGTTCCTGATCATAAAATAATTCAAGAATAGATTCATTGCTAGGAAAATTAAGAAGAGGACCATAATACTCAACATATACTTCTAGATATAGAATTTGGTTACCATGATGATCATATTCAGAATGTATTTGATGAACATTTGATGCCTTGGCATCATGTGTGACTATAGGAGTAGAAGAAGTAGATGGAGTATATTTTTTGGGAAGATCCAAAGGAGGTTGATAAGTTGAAGACACTTCTATAGTTTTGGAAGGTGTAAGTTATTCTACCACCCAAGGGGAATTGATAAGAGGAGGATTAATAGGAATCACATAACCCTCAGGTTCTAAGTGTTTAGATACAAAAATGGTATGCACATCTTGATTGAAAGCATGAATTTGGGCTAAGTTATTTTGATAATGTAAGACATCCAAGTCTCTAGATTAAGCTTGAGCGATGATATAGCTGTCACCATATGTAAGAGAAATTGTACATGCGTAATAATTAAGAAGATCTTCAAAAGGTGAAATCCCAATATTATTGAATGTTCTAGGAGACATGGTGAGAGGATATTGAAAAAATTTACCCACTCCAAGATCATTTCAAGTAAAAGAATCTTTAGGTAAAGATGGATATTGACCATTGCATGGAGGGGTAAATTGGTAATCTCATCCATGAGATGAATGGTAGGATCTCTAGGTAAAAGAAAAGGAGGAATCCATTATAAAATGTATGAAGGTAATCTAGTGGTGTTACAAGTATGTTGTAATTCATTGGGCTCATCATCATTATAATCTACAAGAGTAACTTGTAAATTAGGATTCATATTGATGAACTTGGGTAAGGGATCATTATTAATTTTACGGATCATAGGAATACAATATTATGATTTAGGATTAGATAATTGGATACTGTATGGGTTGGGATTAGCTTCATGCTTATATCATTTTCCATTATGGTGAAATTTAATGCATTTACTGTCATAAGAAGCAATGGCCCTCATTTAATGAGTCCATGGATGACCAAGGAGTATGTTATAAGATAAAAGAAGGTCAAAAACCATGAGTTTGGTTTGAATCATCTTAGGACCAATGGTTAGCACAAGACATATACAACCAAGTGGCTTTTGATTAGTCTTGTCAAAACCATGATAAGTAAGATGGGTTTGTTTAAGATGACTTTTATTATAACCATGTTATTGTAAAAGCCATAAAGAGGTCACATTAATACCAGAACCCTAATCAACTAGAAATTTTTGAATGAGGGTGGTATTAATTGATATTTTGATGAAGAGAGGTGGATCATCGACAAATAATATGATTTCCTCATTAATCATGTCTTCTATAAGGAATTCAATGGAAGGTTCTAAAGGACACATAAATTCAATGGTACTAATTTTAGTTAGTTGAGAATAAACAAAAGGTGGTTCTTCCTCTAAGGAAGAAGGATCTTCAATATCTTGGAGTTGCATAAGGAATTTATGATGATAAGGTGAAGTGTGAACCAAGTCCATAAGAGGAATCTTTCATGGCATAGAGTTAAGTTCTTTAGTAAAATTCCAATGGGAATTAGAAGAAGAACCATGGGGTTTATAAGACACATTAGACTTTAGAATAATAAATGTGGTTGGAGGATAATAAAGAAGAAGTTTTTCCTTAGGTAATTATGATTTAATATTGATGGTGGTGTTATATTTAATCAATTTTTCCTCTAAAGAAGGTTTCTTAGGCTTGGTAACATGATCTTTGTGAGTAGGTTTCTGACAATAGTTAACTTTAGCCATATTGACATATTGAGAGTTTCTAAATTATTGATCATAATTAGCATCAATTATACAAACATCCTTGGAATTTGATGGATTATGGGAAGAATATTTTTGGTTATTATATATAGAATCCTTAGAGGATTATCATTTTTGAGAAGCATTAGTGTACTCTTGATGATGATGTTTGATCATGATTCCATGGTCAAATGAATCACAAATAATGTAATAAATGACACATTTATAAATCCCTCTATAATATTCATGAGAATGTCTAATGTTGGCATGAAACCAACAAAAGATATTGCGATCATACCACTTAGAAGGAGCATTAGGATATAGCAAAGGTTTAGAGGGTGGTAAAAATTGTCTCATTTGATGTACCAAAAGAGGTATGTGATATGGTGAAGGAATATCATTTTTGGCAACTCCTAATTTGGCTTGAGAAGTTTTAATAGTGATAGAATTATATGTTTGGAAATATCCTTCAAGAATCTTGAAATTAGGTTCAAATTGATTCATAAGAAAATCTTGTCATTTAGCTTGGTCAAGATCTTCATTAAGAGTTTGAGGAGCAAAATTTCAAACTTTGTATTGAAGAGTGGGAGTTAAAGTAGTGGTAAAGAGTTTGAATAAGTGATCATTAGACATATTATGATTATATTTATGAGCTAGGTATTTCCATATTTTAGTAAAGTCATGAGCCGATTCGTTAAGAGTTTGCTTAGAATTTATGAAATGGCTAAGATAATTTTTAGAAAGATCATTGTTTTGAAATTATTTAACTAAAGGGTTGACCAAATCTTCAAGTTGCCAAATATAATGTTGAGGTAATTTATTATACCATTGTAATACATCACCAATAAAATTTTTAACGAAGTGTTTAGTAGTGGAAAATGTATTGGTTTGGGTCCATTCTTTGTAGAGATTACCAAAGGCTTTAAGAAATGTGGTGGGGTCTTTAATCTCATCATATTTGATAGTTAGTGATATGTTACCAATGTCAATATCTAAAATTAAGGGAGCTAAAGGCTCATTTTTAATGGTTTGAAGCATCTTGTTATTCATTATTGGTTGAAGAATAACATTACCTAAGGAATCTCTAAGATGTGGAGTAATGTAGCTAGGATTAGGTTGAGGATGCATGATTATGGGTTGATTAGTTATATTGATTAAGTGTTATTGAAGTTGTATCATGTAATTGGTATTAGAGTTTTTCATAACGTTCATTTGTTGAATTACTTGAGCTAATAGTTAGGTTGTATTAGGTGGAGGATTGTTGTTATAAGGAGCACTCCCTGAATTGGTGTTGGGGGGAGGATCATTAGAAGAATTGTTGTTAGTGTGATTGTTAAGAAAAATTGTGTCAATCACTCCTACATTAGTTTGAATATTTTTAGAAGTTTCTTGATAGGTGTAAAATGGATTAGATAGATCAACTTCATCTTGAGTTGTTATTTGAACCTTGTGACAATTCAAAGATGAAGGAGGGAAAGAGGTGCCCCAAGAGTGATGGTTATCTTGGGAAGAAAAGAAAGGGAGAAATTAAAATCCCATATAGGATCTAAATGGATTAAGACTATCCAAAAATATTTTTATAGGAGACCTCATTCAAATTAAAAGGAAATGAATAGAATGTAAAATGAAAGAGATGGAGAATTAGGTTGATAAAAAGGGATAGTAGGAAATATAACTAGGTCAACCAAGTTGACCTAGTTTAAAAATAGGACCTCTAGACTATATTATGTTGACTAGGTCAAACTAGTGTAGTGAACAAGGGAAAAAAATAGGGTCTGAGATAGAACTAGGTCAACTAGATCGACCTAGTATAACAGATAGGGAAAAATAAAGAATTGATAGTAAGATATGAAATAAAAGAATTTATTTTACAACTAATCCAAGAAAAGGAATGATAAAAGTAAACAAATAATCAATTAGATTTATGTTAGTTAATCTAATTGAATCACATAAAGCAAAAACATTGTACCAATGTTGGCTAGTGCAAGTTATTTTGCACATAATTGAACAAAAAGCAAGCAAATAACTTGGAAAGTAAAGCTAGCAAATTGATCAACCTAGAATGTTATATTATTTAAGAATAATTTTAAATGATAGAAAGTTGGCTATAAATAGGGTACTAAATAAAAATCTATGGATTATTTTAGGTGAGTTTAGGTTAAAAGGGACTATAGTGGAAATGATATAGGCTTGGTATTGGGTCCTACCCCTCACTTCAAACACTATACCGATAACAATGTCATTTGATTAGCCAAAATATACCATTAACCATGATTTATACTTAACCAAAGTATCAAGTCAGCTTCCTCCTTGGTGATGAAATCCAAGTAGGTTGGCTTGGGTAGTCAAATGTTAAAATGCTTTTTAATGTTAAATAGTTTGGCTATGTGTACATAAAATAGAAATAGTAAAAATAAGTGGTTAATTAAAAACCTCATTTCTAAACTATGTGAACTATTCTGATCATGAAAATAACTAAAATTAAAGATGTGATTAGTATATCAGGTGAATTTTAACTTTGAAACAAGGTATAGTCAAAACACTAAATGCATAACAAATAGAACTAGGTTGAAAGTGTTGAGCTAGCACTATTTAAAATAGGGTCTATAAAACCTACTAGATCAACCAAGTTAACCTAGTTATCTTATAAAATAAACAAGACACAAAACTAGGTTGACTAGGTCCATCTAGTTGGTTGTGCAGAGGTAGTTTTGAAGGTTGCAAAATTGAAAGGAATGTACAAAAATAGAGAGATATAGAATAATATAAACTCACCTTGATGGTTTAGAGATAAAAAAATTTAATCCAAAACCTATAAATTAGGTCAATATGGTCAACTAAGAAATATAGATATCTACTAAAGAAGTGTTGAAACTACACTAGGTCGACCTGGTTGACCTAGTTGGTTGAACTAAAAGTCTGGAAATGTACTAGATCAAGTTCGTTGACCTAGTAGGATGATAAGAAAGTCTAGAAACTATAATTTATACTAGGTTAAGCTAATTGATAAGGATATAAAAAGACTACTTCAAAGTGACTAAAAATATACTAAGTTAATTGGGTTGACCTAGTAGACTAAACTAGTATTCTAAAAAGTGTTAAAAACATATACTAGGTCAAGCTGGTTGATGTAATTGCCTCTTCCTATGCATAAAGAAAAAAATTGGGTTCACTTAACTGAACTAGTATGTCAAAACATATGATAGAAATGATGACAAAATAACAAAATAAAAAAATAAATGAGATAAAAGTGAACAAATCTAATAGGGATTTGATTCACATTAGGTTCATCAGAATATATGCAATGAGAATTACATGATGCACATTGAATTAATCCTATATCAGATAAGATAGATCATACCTACACTTCTCATTAGGTATACACTTATTAAGTAGGAGTATGATCAATATAGGGATCCATTGTATCGGATTAAGGGATCACTTGTATAAATTATCACAACACATCATGCTAGTAAGGGTTCTAAAGCTTACAGCCTAATATAATCACATAACAACCCTAAAATATTCTTATTATTTAATGTTCACTTATGTAATAAAAAACAAACCAAACTATTCTAATAACAATAAAAGTAAACTAATATAGTGTGCACCAAAGCTTGTGGCACAAAGTGAGGGGTTAGATGCAAAGCAATCTAATATGTATAGGGAACTTCAAATAAACTAAGCATGAGTAACACCCTAATACATATAATATGAAGAGTAATGTTATTTGAGCCAATACTTATGTTATTTTTATCTACTAAAAGAGAGGAGAACAAAGTTAGAATATACTTATCTGAATGTGAGCCCATCATGATTCAATCTCTCCCTTGCCCAATAGGGCTTTGCAAGAGGTTGTTGTGGTTCATAAGGATCACTTTGTTAGGTCAAAGCATCCAAGACCTATTCATAAGATTATATTCTCTAGATAAAAAACCTAAGATAAGACTCCTCAACTAGAATGGTGGAAGAGTAAATTTTGAAGAAGCACAAGTGAATAATAAATTTTTATCGCATATTCTTAATAATGACCAAAATGGCCTTGTATGTATAGAAGTTTATCACCTAAAAATAATTTGGACATGTTGGTTGTGCTAGGTTGACTGGGTCAACCTTGTGAATTCTTGGGATAATGCCTAAAATATATGCTAAATCAGATGGAAGACAAAAAATTCAAAAGAGCTAAAGTGACCCAAAAATATACTAGGTTGACCAGGTCAACCTAATGTACTGAATAGGTAAAAATAGTGTAAAACAAGGAGAAGAAGGATAAAAGGAGGAAAAGACTAGAGGAATATGCAATGGAGGATAAATAGCTTAGGGAAAGGTTTTAGGAGCTAAATAGATTGGAAATAATGTGGAAATAAGGGACAACAATCCTGTAAAGCACCAAAGGTCTACTTACCTCTTTCCTAGTGCACCCCTTAAGGCATGCACTCAGAGATTTTAAGTCATGATGGGCTCATACAAGATGTAAAACATCAGTATTTGATAAAAGTTGAAAATTTTATGTGTATATAGATTATACCTCTAAGAATTTATGTAATAATTTGAGTAGTGTTAATTAGTGGATAAGGGATATTAGTATTTAAATGTGGGTTGTTAAGATTGGTAGGAGAAACATTCCCTGAATTAGTATTAGGGTATGGGTTGTTGGGTGGAGAATTGTCTGTAGGGTTACTGGTTAAGCTTGTTTTAATTTCCCATAAAGTGTAATAAGGTGATTTTGATAGAGAATTATATTGGGAAGTTTGGAATGGATCTAATCCATTAGTGTCATTAAATGGGATAATTTGGACCATATTTCAGTCCAAATATGAAGGGTGAAATAAAGTGCACCAAGAGTGAGTATCCTCTTGGGTAATAAAGGTAGGATGGAAAGAATACCCCATATATCACCTAAATAGATTAAGGTTATCCAAAAATATTCTAATAGGCTATTCCATGATGATCAAAATAAGAATCTAAGATCAAAGAGAAAATGTCAAAAATATGAGCAAAGATGTCTAGATACAAAACTGGATTGGATAAATAGGATAGAAATGAATTAGA
>JARHVA010003557.1:1782500-1845000 GCA_037957365.1 Torreya grandis
TTATAGGCATGGATTTCACATGTTCATAGTTTTATATATAATGGGGGCATGTCATATAAGCATGTCTTTCACATGTTCTTAATTTTAGATTTAATGGGGGCATGCTTTGGAAACAAGTCCTCTAAGCTTATGGCATACTAAAACTTGATAGATCTCATTTACATCATATGATTCAGATACATATTTGTATAATCTCTATATATACTATTTTTTTTAATAAAATGGGTAAAAACTTTATTGAATCATAAAAATGTTACAAAACATAAAGAACCATCCATAAAAGACATAATAAAAACAAGGATTAAGTAACACCCAAAAAGCTCCTCATATCCTCCATAACCCAATCTTCAAGAACAAGGGCCAAATCATCAAGAAGATGACCCCAATCATCCGCATTCCAAGTCTCTATCTACTCCAATGTCCATTTCACTAAACCATCTACCACCCTATTCCACTCCCATGGCACATGGTAAAAAGTAATAGAATCTAAAGCATTACTCAAAGAAACAATTTGTTTGGCCACCACTGCAAGTTGCGAGTTCACCTCCTCAAAATGTCACTTAGTCAGCATATCAACTACCACCTGAGAATTTGATTCACAAATAATCAACCTCCAACCAAGGGCACAAGTACACTCTAATGCCAAAAGGATAGCAAGAGCCTCCATGAGATTATTTGTATACTGACCTTTATATATAGAGAAGAAAAAATTACCACTCCTGAACTATCCCTGCCAATGCCACCAACTCTAGCATGGCCAAGATTACCTCTAGAAGATCCATCAATATTGATTTTCAACTCACCCATAGTGGGGGGACACTAGAAACTAGTACGATAGACCCTCGCTCTCCCACGTCTATGCTGAACCATCCTCAAATGTTTCTATCCACCCCCAGAGAGACCCAGGGCTTTAATAAAATCATAGTCACTAAAAGCAATAGGGAAAAATAGGTCACACTTAGTAGCCAATGTTTCCTATAAACCCCACAAAATCCTCAACCAGAATTGACCAACAAGTAGCTTCTTGTCTAGAAAAATCCTATGGTTGCGCTCTAGCCAAATATGCCAAATTATCAAACTAGGGCCAATGATCCAAGCAGTGAGGAGAAAATAGGTCTTTGTAGGGGGACACCCCAGACTCATCCAAATATCCTCTAAAGAAGAAGCATGTCTACATGGTATATGCTAGAGATTCCACCAAAAATTCCAAATAATCTTCACAAAGTAACACTGAAATAACATATGGGGGATGCATTCATCCTACCCACCACATAAAACACACTTAAAGGGCCCCTGAAACCCATGTTTTGAGAAGTTCTCCTAAGTGAGGCAGCTCCCTTGAAAAACTAACCATGAGAAGAAGTTACACTTTGGTCAAGAAAACTTATTCCAAACTTATTTCCACCATGATACCTTTAAGCTCCCAAACATTTGCTTATCAACTTGATAACCTGAGGCAATAGTAAATTTGCCTTTTGGATCAGGACCCCAAGCCAACACATCTCTCCTAGGAAGATAAGTGTAGACATGCCTCGATAGGATCCCAACAAGCTCTTGATAATCCCCAGCTACCTCACTAGGAGGCCACTGCTATGGAACCTTCCATCTATACACTGTAACTTGTCCCAAGTTATGAAGGGTTTTAAAATTAGCAACATGGCACAACATAACATCAATAAAATGTCTACTCAAATTTTGTAGGTGGGGGTGAGTAGAAAAAATGGGAGGATAACCATTACAAGAATCATGCTAAATAGAGCCTCCTAGCCCCCATTAAAAATCCAAAATAACCCCTACTTGACCAACTTGGCACCTCTTTGGAGGGTACTCCAAATCATAGAACCCTTCCCCTCCAAACTGAAACATGCAACATCCACACTCTCAACTACACCCAGATACTTTGAGGTAAGAATTTTTTCCCATAATTGATGTTACTATTAACACCAAAACCAATATATATTAGCTACTAAAGCTTGTCCATTCAAATTAGTTCTACACAAGCCCAATCCACCTACCTACTTTAGCCTATAAATAGCTTCCCACTTAACCAAACTCCACTTCCTATGAAGGAGGTTTCCAGACCAAAGGAACTACCAAGATAAACTCTCAAAGTCTTTGATAAAGCCAAAAGGTGTAGAGGGAATAAAAGATCTATATATAGGAAGAGCCTACACCACTAACTTTAGAAGAGTCATCCTACTTGCTGAAGAGAGCCACCTGTTAGTCTAATGATTGACTAGATTTTTGAACTTATCCATAATCTCCTACCAAAACCTTTTAAGAAGTGAATGAATAGCAAGCAAAATACCAAGATACACAAAAGGGAGAGTGCCAATCTAGAAATGAAGGATACCTACAATTCTCCTCTGAATAGCCCATGGAGTATGAAAGAAGTAAATAAAAGACTTCCGCTCAATAATTTTTTGACCTGACATAGTTAAATAATAATCCAAAACCCTGTGCCAACCATAAGCCTCCCCCACCTTGGCACTACCCATCAAATCCATGTCATCAACAAAATACAAATGTGACTGAGGGGGAATATTATTTCTAAAGCTCCAGCCCTTAATCAAACTAGTCTCCACCTGGGTTCTAATAACCTTCCCAAACCATCTACCAATAAGATGAAGAGATAGGGGATAAAGTGTCCCCTTTTTTGAGCCCCCTAAAAGCACAAAAAAACTTCATTAGCTCACCATTAATCATCACTGAAAAGGAAGGAGAAGTAACACAACTCTTGACCCACTCAATCTAATCACCAACAAAACCAAATGCTCCTAGAATCTTAAATAAGAAGGCCCATTTAACCTGATCATAATATTTAGCCATATCCAGCTTAATAAACGTGGATTTCTCTTTAGAATGAATCATCTTAGCTGTAATGATGACCCCATCCATAATCTACCTACTAGCCAAAAACCACCTTGCTCTTTAGAAATTAGCTTGCTTACCTAGGGTTTTAGCCACTCAACAATCAACTTAGTAGTAATCTTATAAACCACATTACATAAGGCAATGGGCCTAAAAATATCTAGAGAGTTAGCCCCATCCTTCTTTGGGATGAGAAAAAGGAAGGTAGCATTCATGAATTTCAACATTTGTTTATTCATAAAATATTCTTGAATGACCTCCAAAAAATACAACTTATTCACTTCCTAGAAATCTTGGTAGAACTCAACTAGGAAACCATCAAGCTTTGGAGCTTTTCTTTTTTTCATCTAGAACACAATAGTTTCAAGCTCTGACAAAGAAATGGGAAGAAGCAAAGAAGCATTGTTTTCACTAGTGACTAAGGGTGGAATACTATTGAAAATATTAGCTTCATCTACCTCTATAGGAAGGTAATTCTCAGATAGTAGAGAAACGAATAGTCTTAGTAGAAATAGAAGTAGAGGAGGAGAGAATCTCCCCATTCAAAGTCTTGAGAGAAGAAATGGCATTACCTTGTCTCTTATCTTTTACTGAATTGTGGAAGAAAGAAGTATTCCTATCTCCATCTTGAAGCCACTCAATTTGGGACTTTTGTTTCCAAAAAATTTCCTCATGTAATACCCATTCCTCAACTTCCTTCACAGCCTTAGCTTTCAGCAAACCCAAATCCTCAGTGAGGCCCTGATCATGAATCTTCCTAGTGATTGAGTCCAAATGAGCTTGCGCAGACTATTTTGCATGGAAAATATTACCAAAGTATTGCCTATTCCACTATTTTAACCTATATTTCACATATTGGAGCCTTTTAGAGAAGGAGTACATAGCGGTCCCGTGTGAGATCTTCCCCAAATTCCACCAAATAGGAAGAAGATCATGGAGGGAGTCATCTCTTAACCACATGAGCTGAAACTTAAAAGATTACTTTACACAACACCAGGGAAGCTTAGCAATAATTTTGGTTGGCTAATGATCAGATCCCCACCCATCCAAAATATCAGAGCTAGTCAACCACCTATCCCCCAACCAGAAACTAGACACCAAAAATCTATCTAGATGTTCAAAGATAGTAGCATCCCCACATCTCCTATTATTCCAAGTAAAGACCCCATTAATAAGCTTAATGCCAACCAAATTCAAGAGATCCACATTAACATACAAGAGATTATAATAAGGCTCTAAGTGATCAATTCCTCCCCTCTTCTCTTCTAGAGAAACAATGACATTAAAATCCCTGACTAGAATCCATGGGAGATAAAGATCCAAAGTCCTTACATATCTGACCAAGCCACACAACTTCATATTGTCGTGAAGGTCAGCTAGAGCATAGATGTTAGAAAGGAGTATTCTCTCTCCAAACTCAAGATGAGAAGTAACACAAGAAATCAAACCTCTGTAGGAGTACCACCAAATTGGCCTGACTCTGCGTGGGTCCCATACACATGTAACCCCACCAAAGCTACCAAGATCACCAACACATTGACACTCACCACAATTCCAAATATTCAAAGCCACCCTCATCATACTATCAGCTAATAACTTAATTTCTTGAGGAAACACCACATTAGGAGAATGAATACAAACCAAGTCTCAAATATCCTTTTGTCTAGGGATGCTATTCATACCCCTCACATTCCAAGAGACCACTATCATCATTATGGTTGGGAGAAGTGGACATCAATAGTCTTCACTGAACTTGACTCAACCAATGTTTCACCAGTTAGCTTTACCTTCTCTAGGTCCTTTTTTCTACCAACCTTAAGGGGTTTCTCAGGGGCCCCTTTTTTGAGGGTTTTTTGTTGTAAGCCTAAGGCTATAGAAGGAGCCATACTTTTTCCTAAGTCTAGAGTACCCATCACTTCAAATAGAACACCACCAACACTAGGAGAGCTACCATAAGCCTCTAGTACCAAATCTAACACTCCTTTAATAAGAGCTAGAGGAGCCATTTTAATGTCCATTTGAGTACCCTACTCACCAAGTTGATCTAAACTAGGAATCACATTATGCTAATCCCCAGGAATAGCCTCAGTAAAAGATCCAACTATTGCTTATAAGTCCAACTGGAAACCCTCCTCCTAGACTAAATCCTCTAATGTCTCAAATTAGTTGAAGGTTTCCCCCTCTTACCTATCTTTGAGGGATCTCTTCAAGCCTCGACTGTGATTATGAGACTTAATTAGAATAAAACCAGCTTTATTAGTGTCACCTCCCTACATGGGGGCTTTACCCTTTTCTATTTTTAAGTCAGGCTGGGTAGGAGCATTACTTAGACCCACTACACCAGAAGCTCAAGGACACCTATGCTAAAGATGACCATATTCATGACATAGCTGACATCTGAAAGGTAATGTCTCATAATCTAATGGTTGAGTCCAAGAGCATGACTTGATAGTCATATCAATAGAATCTAGAAGTGGCTGGCTCAAATAAATTTCAACACAGACCTTGGCATAAGTAAAAAATTTCTTATTCAAACTTTTTTGGGAAGGACCAATAAGTTTTCCAAGCAATAGCACTATTGACTACAAGATGTCACTTTTCTAGCATTCAAGTGGCAATCAAGGAAGACAAACCCAAATTGGGATTCTAGAAGGTAACTCCTTCATTGAGTTAAAGCCAACATGCCATGGTTTGATGAAGAGACCCACTTGGTTATAAAAGTATGGGCCCCCTTCGAAGGCCCTATTCCTACCTATCTAAGACACATGAAAAATCCACCATAAAGAAGTTATTTGTATCCATCAAAATATTAGAGTCTCCTTCTAGGTTCCATGTCTTATGAATCCATGTATCTAGAAATGGGGAAGAAACCCTCATCCCCATGAACTTACAAATCAAAACATGATTGTATTAGTAAGTAATATCCTTAGCTACTGACTCTGATTGTATTACTAGAACTAGTCACTCTTGGGCCATCTCCAAGCATCCATTCACCTTTGGCAATTTAAGAGAACCATTTCAAATTACATCCGCTCTAGAAGAAGACTAAAAGGGTATTTTGGCATCCTCCCCAACCATGGAAGAAGCATGACCTACCATATCTAAAGTCACATTCGAAGCCATTTATAACAAATGATTGAGGGCTCAAAATTCTCCCCCCCCCCCCACCATGATGAATTCCAAGCAATAGTTCCTAATAGGCACACCCCCATAAGAGGCAACACCTCAAAGGAAGACAAACCCCCCCAATGTGTAGTAAAAACAAACTAGAGGGTGCACAAGAACACCACAAAGAAAAACCACTTGCACCATAGAGTGCCTCCCAGCTAGCTAAAACTAGAGAAAGGAAGAAGAACAGAAAAGCCCTGATCCCCATGACCCCCTGTAAACCTACAAATCCCTTACACACCAAAAATCTCAAACTTGCAAGCTAGGGCTCGCATGCCCTAGCTTCCTCTCCCATGCACACTATCTCCATCTATTCATATCTATATATACTATTATTACCATTATACACATTAATTTATTCACATTAGATATGACAAGGGGAATAAATAAGGATTCATTCCTTTTATTTACTCAAAAACTGATCTATCTTGCATATTTGTTAGATTATTATGAAATATTACTATACCACACATTTTTATGCACTGATACCTACGTTATATTATTACATATTGTTACTCAACATTACCCATCTACAATGATTGGCTCTTTTTGGTTAGATAGGAGTTATTAAACCACCTAGTCTCACTCATGTTTTTAGATGAGCTTGATAAAATCACTCATCCTAGACTGAACTATATACATAAAAATATTTTACACTCAAGTGTGTTGGTTGATAAATGATACTCTCAATGTTTAAATCACCACTATTCCTATTTTAGGTTGGGAGAATAATAACCTCCCAACTATCCCCACTCTGAGTACAACATTACTAAGGCATAACCTATTTCACCACCTATAATATCACTCATATTCTTAGTCAAAAGATGTGTGAGGCTTAAAGTACCCTTATAAATTCTCTAATGATTTAGATCCATTTCCATTCATCATATACACAAGTGTATTCTATCCATACTCTTTATTTATGCTAATTTATATTAATGTTCATATATGGATTATATGCTCTGATTACTTTATGGTATACTCTTTGATTGTAAGTACTATTTAGAAAATATATTCCATGAAGATTCAATCAAAGACAAGGTGTGCTATACACACTAGAGTATATTTTTTCTTTTCCTTTAAACTAATAATTTCAATTTCATGCATTACTACATAAAGAGGGTTAGGGGGGAGGGGGGGTGTGTGTTGTGTGGGGGGAGTGGGGGATGGAGAGCAAGGAATGTAGATACCCATATTTGGTACAAGCATAGTTCATATCATGTGGTTATATTTTTTTTATGTGTAGAACTCATGGCTAAAAATTTCATGTCTATTGTAATGACCTTGTATGGACCTCTTCAGTTCCAATGTATTTTAATTTCTTTTACCTACCACTTTGGGCTTGTATGTTGTTAGTCCACCTTTTATCCACCATGATCTAGGGATCCTTGTTCTTCTAGATTTTTTTTGTTTTTATCACATGGAAACCTTCCTCCATGGTAGACACTTGTGTTGATGCAAGTGTCCAACCATGGCATAAGTGTCTAAACCTATCCTTTTATCCTTTTTTGTATCTTTCACTTTTGTTACCATTTTTAGTCCCATTTGTTCATTTTATTATCGTATTTTTCTGTCATTAGGTCTGAATTCTAAATAAATAGATTCTTATATATGAAAATTTTATAGTATCATTATGATACCTATAAATTTAATTAATAAATTTACAATTAGCAATTATTTTACATTACTAGCTATCAAATTACACTATAGTATTGAATTGAACATCTAAAGCACTCAAAAGATCACCATACTCTTTCATTTTTTGTGTAGATACCTAAATTTCACCAATTATTATCTAAATTAACTTTGAAACACTAACCCTCCTCATTCCATTATTCAAATTCAAATTAACATCATTTTCCTAAATTTTTTGAATAATTAATTAATTATTTATGCACAACTTTTCACCTCTAAAATCAAATAAATATGGATTTTACACCTCATCTAACCATCATCCACATTTTTCTCAATCATGTGTTGACTCATACAACCACCCTCATCGACTTCCTCAACCACCTTGTGAGTCACTTTAGAACATTTCAACTTTATTAATGACTTAATAAATTAACTAGACTCATTCTTGCTAACTCACTCAACCAACTCCTCTTTTTTCTCAATCCATGGAATTGATCACCATTGTCATGGATAAGAACTAATTATCCGCTATTTATTATTTTTAATAAATAAATGAACTCAAATAGTCCTCAACCATTTGATCAACTTCCCATAAGACTATAAATTGACATGCAAGGCATCACTTTCATTATCCACATTTATGTTAATAAAGTGATATTAAATTTTCAAGATGATACAAGTGAATCGAAGCCATTAAAATTCAATTTTCTCACCAAAACATTACCCAATTCCCTTTTCTTTTAAAAAGAGTTAAGCATCCACATCCATTACATTCAAAGAGCAAATCGTATTCAGTCATGATGAAGCAAGATTATTTCACTTCAATTTGGTAAGTGTGTTTATTTAGCTTGTTTGATTTTCTAATCTATCATTAAAGTCTAGGTCTATAGTTTAGATTTAATTTTAGTTAGTTTTATTTCTTTTTTTTCATTCTATAAATAAGAGCTTTTACATTCTAATATGATCGGTGGGATTTTTCCCTGATCTTCAGAATCATATACATCATAGGTTCATTTATAAGTTTAATTCAGTTGTTTTGTATTGATTTATTTGTGCACATTTGTTTAATATTGCTCTTGGAGGTTTTCATTTGTAGTTGTAGGGCATTCTTTTGAATTTTGAGTCTATTGTATACCTATGTAATAAAAATTTTAGAAGTATCATCATTAAAATCACAAGAGGAAATAATGAAATTGTTTTTATTTCATTTCTCAATGTGTTTTTTGTAGTTTTTTTATTCCTAAAAACTTTTTGTTATTATCTAAATATATTTTATCTCATATATTTTCTATTTTGGTTCATTTCTACATAAGGGTGAAATCATAGGTATCATTATTGAAATCATAGAATCCAAGAGTGAAATCATTTTGTTGTTAATATTCAACATATTTTTGTATTATTCTCCCTCATAAATGCTTCTTATTACTAGTATACTCTATTTTCCCCATTCAAATAATTGTTTCACTTATTTTCTTGGTAGTAGTGAAATTGTAGAAGTCATCATCAAAATAGTGTGAGATATTAATGAAATGATTTTTAATTAATTTTCATCTCCATTTTATTAATTTTACAAATTTTTAGGGTCCCTTGTGTTTGTTTTCCTCTATTAACAACTCTATGTTCTCTATTATTTTCCCTACATTGGCTACATTTTATCTATTTTTTAATATTTTGTTACAAATAATGAAATTAGATACATATTTAGCAAAATTGAGCATATCCTTAGTGAAATTAGTTAAAAATTCAAGAAAGTTAGGGAATATATCAATGAAATCATTACACATGGTAGTGAAATTATAAAACATTTCAATGAAATCATCATGGGCAATAACTAAATTGTTCTATTAATTATTGTTTTTTATTTTGTTTATTTTTTTATAATTGTTAATAAATTCATTGTTCTCTTTGCCTTTGTAATAGAAAAATCATTATAGTCTTTTTTTTATCTTTTTTTATTGTATTCATTATTTTTTGTAGGTTACATTAATATTCTAGCCCTACACAAATACTTATAATAGTTTTTGTGCAGGATGCTAGTTAAATACAAATCCATGAAAAGCTAAATAAATAAAAATTGAGCTTGTTTTTCACATTTTTTTTAATTTTCTAAAGTTATATATTTTTTAATTTAAAATTTATTTAATTTTAAATATAAATTATCAAAAATTTCATTTTTTTGATTTAATTAATTTTTATTTAAACTTATTTGTGTGTCTTACTTTTGTTTCTTATGCTCTTTTCTATGAAATTACATTGGTGATGATACTTGAAAAATCAGAAGTAACACTTTTAAGTATTGTTACCCAAGACCCTCTTGCATGTATTTTATTCTCTTTGAATCACATTGGTGGTGATACCAAAGAATTAAATGCAAGTGTTAGTCTTTTTTGTTTTTTTTTCTATTAGGTTATCTATCAGTCATGGATTTCATCACCATGTAGTAGACCAGAACTTGTCTACTAGTGGGGTATATAAATTTGAATTAGAGATTTAATTTTTGGTAAAGAGGTGTTGTGTTTTAATCACATTGTAAAGTGAGGGGCTTCCATAATTTAATACCCAGGCCTTATACAACATCACTTAAAGTTTGTTTTTTCTAATGTCAAGACACTAAAATCTTATGGTTGTGTTAAACACATTAAGGTTAGACGCATTTGTGTGCATCTGTTAAATCAAACTCTTCTATGGTTTTGGGCCTCATGGTATTGAAAGGTATATATAACAATCCCATAGATAAGACTATTTATACCTTAATCCTAGGAAAACTATTTTTACAATTTAATTTATAGTGCATCAGTTAGTGGTTAACACCAAATACATGCCCTTAAAAATGGTATTTATTGACCATGAGAATGGTATGATCCTCCATAGTTAGTGCCTTGAAATATTAGGCTATAGCTAATGAAATGAACAAGTGACATTGAAAGCCTATTGGTTATTCAAGTCCCTTTGCTTACATTTTATCCTTTTTTTGCAATGCATGTGTGTCTACAATAAAACCTTTTTTTTCCTTGTGATTTACCATGTGATGAAATACTTAATTGAAAACAAAAGTATTTTTTAGTCTTGATTGGGTCATAATCAAGAAATCTTTAAATCACAAGTTCTAATTAAAATTCAAAGGATCCTTGTTAATCCAATTTTAGTCACTTTGATATTTTACTTTATTAGATTCTATTATAAATTCTTATTTATAATTTGTGAATTAAAGTATTCCAATTATTAAATTCACATATCATAAGGCACATGGTTATGCTTAATAATCCTAGGATTAAGGATGAGAATTTTAGAAATGACCCATTCGAATTTGGTAGTCAAGAGAATTAATGTCGCCATGTTGAGATATATAAAATCCATGATCATGAAGAAGAGCAGGGGGGTTGGGGTTTATAAAAAGAGAATATCCCTAAGGCCATTTTGCCTCCTTTTTTATTCAACCAATAAATCATGTCAACCAAGAATGGAATTTTTTTCCAATATTTGATCTTTGGGCCCAAACATCTTCAAAATATACAACACTCAATTTATAGGAGAGATTATGTGTCTCCCATTTAAGACCAATAAATATCACAAGGATATATAGAGGCTATAAATTCTTTCCTTGGTTCTTTCATAGCCAATCCCCAAGTCTCTGAATACAAAGGGAAGGCCATCCTCAATGAGGAATCATGCTAAGTGAGTCATGGGTTTTTTATGGAAACCCATACTTAATAAATTAACCAAGAGATTGGAAATCTCCAAGTTAATAAAATAATCAATCCTTTGGTTGATCTAATATCCAACCCTATTTTAATTTTAAGTGTGAACCAAGGGTTATTATATTCATAGTAATTTGTATTTAAGAAGTATAACTTATATAGTTTATACCAAGGGTTACTATAAGAGAAGAGAAAATAATTACATAGTTAAAATTACACACACATGCCTAAGAGGGATAAATACATGAAAGTTTGAGGCCCTCTTTAGAGTATTGGATATGTAGGCAACACTTAGTAACAACTAAGGTTACTAGGCTTAACTTGAGTCATTTCCTAACACATTTTTATCAAGATATAATAGGTTGAAGGCAAAATGAACTAGGATTTTGTTCATTGAATGGATCTCACACACATGTAGACATAATTTGAGGTATAGGGTAGTTATACAGGTGATATTATAAGGCTGATATAAATTTGGATCCATGCCTATGTCTATCTTGGACTAGACACCCATATCATAGGAAGACACCTACATCAATGAAAATATCCTTGTTCGACACAAGAATTTTGTGGATAAATATATTCAAACATAGAATAAATAAGTCCCAAACTTATAATGTAGTTATGTAATGATTCCTAATCATTATCATACCTTAAAACTATGTATCAAATAATATATGTTCTCTTTTATCCCTTAGTTACTTTATACTTATTATATTTATTATACATATTTGAATGGGTAAGTTGGCATGACTATACTATATATCATTGAATTCTAAATATTACTCTGTTCCAGTAATAAGAAATTTTTGCCTGTGTTTTATCTTATGAACTTCAAAAATCCAAAAAATAGTATATTATTCCATAATTAAGAACTAAATTTTTTAAAAGATATATAAAATGTTTTAGAAAACTAAGAGAGGTTATTGTAAAAAATTAGATTTATAACATAATCATTAATTTTAAAATAAAATTTCCCTTCCAACTTAATCTAACACTTAAAATATAGTAAATTTTAATTAATGAGTAATTTAGGTGATATTTTCCCAATCAAAAAGATTATTTTAGATAATTATATATAAACATAAAATACATTTGAGATTTTTTTAAATTAATATATTTTGAACCAATTATGAATCAAATAATGTGAAATGATTACAAGGTAATCATGAATAAACCCTAAATATGCACAATGGAAAATTTGTATTTGGAAAAAAATGATACTTATTTTTTAAATATGAGATAGTTTTTCCTAAAAAAAATAGTGATTTAATAAAACACATAAATTAATCACAAAACATATTTGTATATGCTCACTTATGAAAGCATTTATTAAAAATAATAAATTATAATTCTTGAATAATTTATGGAATATTTTTTTGATAAAAAATAAGGTTTTTTTAATTTCTATTTGAAAAATTAATTAACTCATTTATTACATAAAGACCCTAGTGAGATGTTAGGGTTTCTCAATGTTTGAAAATATGCATGTTGACTACATGGTTTTGTTAGAGTAAGACACAATCAAATCTAATAGATAGGATTGAATGCATAGAGAAAACATGTATGGATTCTTAAAACCTGACAAAGAAAACAACTCAAAAGAAGAAGAAACTTATCTTCAAAAAAAATGAATTGTATTAAGATGCATTAGCTAGAAATTACATAGGAAGGTTCCTTATATATGTGGAAAATAGGCAAGTCCCAATATCCTCATGCATTTTGGATTATTTTCCCCTCATATAAATCTATTAAGCCTAGGCAAGATTGACTAGATCATGTTGACAAAACCTAGTGGGACAAAATTCTACACCAACACCCTCCTTTAAGTGTATCTTATGTGGATATAAGAATTGGGTCATAACACAAAGGCCTGATGACGTAGCCAAGTACATAGAGATGATACCCCATAGGAGGAAGAAGATAGATCTACCTAAACCCCAAGAAGATCCCAAAAATCAATATACTTGATCTCAATGAAGGGCTTGGTGAATATATCGATAATTTTCTCCATGGTCTAGATGTACATGAGACAAATGACCTACTCATGGATGAGATCCCCAATGAGATACATGTTAATCTTAATATTATTGATCCATTAATGGAGGAACATATTCCTATAGATCTGTATTATATTTTGGTTGTCATAAAAGATGACTATTGGTCATGAAAATTAGTTGTCAAACTCACCAAAGATCCCATGAAGCCAAATAGCCTCAATGGAAACATTCGTATATCATATGTATTCTACCCCTATAGAATATAAAATAATATCATTATGTTTCTTTCTTAACCAACTAATCAAACCTAAACTAAGGGAGAAATTATATCCTAAAGTAAACTTTTAATTTTGAATGTTTCTAGTCCAATATGAATCTATATATCCAATCAAGTTAGTGTTGGTGCCCAATCCATAGTGAATCCTAATAATATGAGTACCTTGAATATAGTGGAGGATTTTCTTAGATGATTTTTAGTTCAAATTATGTGTTTCCTTCATGAATCTTGAGACCATGGCCATTGTATATGAAATATCAGGTCTAATGTATGTAAGCTAGATGAAAATACAAACAAGTTATTGATATGAGGTAACAATAACCAAAGAAGATGGGAAAAGAACCTCAAGATTCAAAATACATAGAAAAAGACTCATATCTATACTATAGTCATTAATTATAAATTATGAAATTAAATTAAGAGTATAATTAGATTGTGCAATAGTGATCTTAGAGTCAGACTAAGAAATTTCAATCTTGACAAGGTAATGTAACAAGACCAAGTCAGTCAGTTATAACCTATTAGGAAAATTAGTTTTAACTATTGTGATGGTGGATGTAGAACTCCTTATGATCAATAGGTCATACATGTAGACAAATAGAATCAATATTAAATCATCCTTCCATAAAATATAGACATTCATATCAGAATGGCATCTAGTGGATCCAACCAAAAAAACAAAGGAGTCCATCTTGGCATACCAAGATCAAGGAGATTATTTAAGTCCATAGATAGATTTTGAAAATTTTAAAACTAAGGAAGACTACTCTACAAATCCTTGTTCTTTATCCATGCATATTTCCTCTTTGAGACGCTATGAAGAAAGACACTTTTCACATCTATCTAAGGAACATCCCAATGATGTGCTTCAACAATAATGAGAGTTAGTCTCATTGAGTTAATTTTGGTAATTGGGGTGAATGTCTTGGTGTATTCAATTATAGGCACCTAATAATAACCCATTGCTACCAAACATTTTATAAACTTATCTATGGACCCATCTATTGAGAATTTTGTTTGGTAGATCCACTTACATAGAATAAGTTTTCTTCCTTTACAAAGTGCGACTAAATACCAAGTGTTGTTCCTCTATAAGGAACTATACTCCTCTGCCATAATATTATCCCACTCAAAATTTCATAAGGCCTCACAAAATTATGATACATAAGAAGTATATGTAATGAAATCATGTGAAGCATCCTATAATTGTGAACTAGTTCACCTATTATCTAATTGATCTCCAACCCATTGGCCAACACATTACAATGTATATCTATCCCAAAGAGGACCAATGCTTAGAGATTTAGGATGGGATTCCTCATCATCTAAAGATAATATGGGATAAGGAAGAGGGGAATCCTCAATATGACTCTCATCATCAAAACTAGATGAAGAATCTTGATCAAGAAGATCTCAATCATCAAAACTATCATCACATCCCAGTGCATCTAAGGAAAGCTCATAGGTGTTTAGTGTGGATTATAAAGTAACATATATAAAATAAACACTCCTCTAAATGAAAAAATCTTGAGTGGTGGGATGGAAAATCATGTATCCCTTAACACCCTTAATATATCCAATGAAGATTTAAGACTGAGTTAAAGGTTTTAATGACATACATTTCTTCTTCAAAATACAATCCATAATAGGTAAACCAAACACTTGAAATTGATCAATTGTGGGTTTATGAACACTTCAAGCTTCAAAAGGAGTGACTCCCTTCAATGCTTTATGAGGAACTAGTTTTTGGATATTATAATAATAATAATAATAATAATAATAGTTGATGGGCTCAGCCCAATAATGAAGTGCAAGAGACTTGGAGTGTAGCATGCAGTTGTCCATTTCATTCAAGGACCTTTTATTTCCCTATACAACACCATTATATTAAATACTAATGCAACTATATGCTACAGTTCAATCCCCTCTAATGTAGGAAATTTCTCAAAATAGTTACTTACAAAATCTCGATGGCCTTACATGATTTGTTTTCCACAAGTTTATTAAAGTCCTAAAAATGATCAAAAACATTCGATTTATTCTTGATAAATTACACCCAAGTGCATGTATAATAGTCATCAATGAAATTAATAATGTAATTTATCCTATTGAATGAAGGTTTTGGAAATGAACCAACAATGTTACTATGAACAATCTCTAATGTCTATGTAACTTTATTATTTTTACTTGAGATACTTCTCCTTTGGATGCTTAAAAAAAATGCAACTTTGATAAACTTTGCCAGAAAACTTGACTCATTTCAACCTTGACACCATGTCTTAACAACTGACTTGATCTATGAAGTGATAGTTGAGATGGCCAAATCGCTCATGGAATAATTTATTAACCTCATCTAAAAGAGTGAGAAATGTAGTATAGGGTTGATCAAGAGAAAAGTGTCATAAAGTATACAACCTATATTGGTGATCTAATTTCCCAAATACAATAATGGAGTCATGAATAGCTTCCTTAATAACCATAAACTTAGGTTTTAACTCAACTCTCTTACCCAAATTGATTTGAGTGATTTGGTAAATAGATAAGAGATTTTTGGATAAAGAGGGAACAAGTAGAAAATCATGAAATGTCCCATCATTCAATTCAATATATATATTCCCACTAACTTCTATAGAAGTATCATCATCTAATAAAATGGAAGGCATAGAACAAGGTTCCAAGGATGCAAACATGTCCTATGATGAAGCAATGTAGTGAGATGCACCATAATCAATAATCCATGTGGAAGGTTGGGATGTGATTACAAGAAGTGATTTGCCCTTATATTTTCCCTTCTTACTATATTTGGCCTTAGAAGACCCATGTGCTAATCAAATCTGAGTGGAAGAATCAGTGACACTTATATTATAATTCTTGATTTTTTTTTAGTTTGTTAATTTGATTCTTCATGCATTTATCTTTGTCATACATAGATTCCTTGCAATATCCACATGTGGGTCACTATTTATTGGGTTTCCTATCTGAAAAAGAGGTTTATATTGATGTTTTTAGCTAAACATCAGTTTTTTAACCCCTTCTTTGGTCTAGGTCTTGTCGACCAAATTTGAATTCTAGTAAAATAAAGTCAACCCCTACTATTTTTATTTTTTTAGTAAAGTTATCATGTGTTCTTAGGGTGTCATGTTGGTCTATCATCTTACATGGCCTTATCTTGGTCCTTGTCTAAGTTCATCTTCCTTGAAATGGCCTATTCAACCAAATTCAAACATGGTCAAACCTAGTCAAATGTCCATTTTTTGTCTAATATGTCATAAAATGGTACTTTATAGGTTTTAATGTGTTTACAAGTCATAAATTGGCCAATTGTTAGGTATCATGTGTAAAAAGGGTCATTTAGCCACCTTTTTAGCTCAATTAAATGACTTTTAAGGAATTTAAAATTAAAATTTTTGTTAGAAAGGTGTATGATAATGTGGATAAGGTTAAATAATTATATGATTTAGTTAGGTGGTAGTTACAAGATAGTTTCATTAGTCAAATGGTAGTTTTTCCTAAAATATAGGCCATTTATAACACTTGTATGGACTTCTTAAGTCCCTTACAGCTAAAAATGTGGTGGTGTGACTATTCACCTCTTAAAAACTCATTACCACGTTTTTATTGTAGATATTACATAAAAAACTTCATTTCTATCTTCTTTTCCTTCATTTTCACTTGGCAAACTTAAAAGGAGCAGTTTCAAACACTTGTTATGGACCATACAAGTGGAGTCAAGAAGAGTGATTATAAAGGTGAATATTAATCTAAGTTTAATTCACATCCATAACAAGATCTCTCATATTGGTGGCTCCTCCTTTACGAACAATCAATTACACTCTAGGTAACTTTTTATGAAATTGCATTCAAGAGGGGTATAATTGTGTATATATTTCTTATTTTATGAAATACATGGATTTATATGATAATGATTAATTATATAAAAGTGGTAATAAGGACATATCCATGGTGTTCTCATAATCCAACACCTTATCTCTCATTACCCTTGAAGGAGATTTCCATGTTTGCTTGTTTCTCAAGTTGGCAGCCATAAGTGTGTAATCTAAGTTTTCTCAACATGTAAGGGGATCCATGGTGATGTTATTATTCTTGGATTAATGTTTTAAAAATGTATACATTGAATGATCTTATGAGAAATCAGGTTACCATCCTTTCAAAGAAAGTTGTTCAATTTTCCTTATTAATTGCCTAGTCAGTTCACAGTCATCTTACTTCAGCTCCAAGAGGTTTTTATGGAGGTGGAAGGGTGAAAAACATGTTGAAATTCATATTTGAGGTTATATAATCTCCAATATTCATGGTTTTCATGTTATTAAATTTAATATGCTATGCAATTTGGAGTTTTCCTTCAAAAGGATGAGTTGATTGTGTTGGTTCCTTTGTCCCTGAATGTTGCAGATAGAGATCCTTGAGATTTTGTGAAATAATTTTTGCTATGACCAAGGGACTTTACCATGATCATATTTTTTTAGTCTAATATCCCTATCTAGATAAAATAACTATGAAAATTTTTAGAATTGACTGGTGAGTGAAGGATTAGTAATTGAAGTCTAAAGATGGCAAAAAAACCACTGAAAAGGAATAGTGATATCTATAATAAGGTAATGAAAAAGTGACTTGTACTTCAATTTGATAATCCTTGACCATGCCATTAAGTTGGAACCATCTAAAATGATCCAAATTTTAATATTTAGATAAGGTTATATAGATAATCTCAAGTTTTATGTTTTGACCCCCAAAATACCTTCCCCTGTCTACACATAGGCTTGAGAAGGGACACCTACAGTAGGCCTTAGTGTGATTTTGTCTTAATTTGGTATATAGTATTCAAGTTGAAAATTTGAGGTGAATTATATATTTTTAGGGAAAAATTTATAAATTAAAGTTGATTATTTTCAACAACATGGCTTAAGGGAGCTCAAATTAACCTATAGGTAATAGCTAAATCAGTAAAGCACAATCATGTGGGATACCTTGGTAGTGAGGTTGAAGTTGGAAGTTTGGACTTTTTTTAGAGTTATTAGAGTGGATTAAAGTTAAATAAATGATAAGTGACCTAAATTATAGTATGAATAACCCATATACATCATTTAATAGGCCCAAATCTTGCCAAAGATGCACCCTATAGGGGCAAAACCATGATTGTGATAGTCAAGCCAGAGGGGTATACTAGTTAAGGACTTAAGCATGAATTGATAGGGATTAAAGGTTAAAAATTGAAAATAAAGCATGATTATGGAATAATTACATAATAAACATGGAAAGGAGCTAGAAAAAACACCAATCAAAGCTCAAACCTAGACCTACAAGTAAAACCTTAAGGATGTCTCAGTCCACATGAGCAAATAGCCTAATCTTGAGAATGAGAGATGAAATAATGAAAAAGAGATTGAGATTAAAATAGGTAAAAGTGGTGGATGATAAATTTATAATATTTTTAACATAAAATAAGGTTTATATTATACCTTTAAATCATAAACCAAGCTCAAAATCACCTACAACTAGGCCTAAAATAGGTATCCCCTTATGGGTAGTCAAAGACCTAGTCTAGGTTTCCAAGAGCATGAGGAAGTTTTTAAGGGTAATTTATACTAGGAATGGTTTTAATTAATCATGGGAGTCATGTTGGATCCAGAAATATAACAATAAATCTCAAATTAATCCCCAAAATTTCCAAACCCAACTTATTGTATACCCTTAAAGTGTGCCTAGAAAATTTGAAGAGTTGGACGAACTATCCTAAGAATTAAGAGATAAAAATTAGTAAAAAATATTATTGGGAAATATAAAAAAATATAAAATAATAATATTTCATGATATAATAGTTCAAAACTTCTCTATTTTGTCTCAAAGTAGGGGCAATTTTCCCATGCATGAAGATGGTAATTTTGCAAAAAATGGTGAAAATGATGACCAAAAGGTAGAAGAATACCAAATTAAATATGGATAAGATTTAGGACACCTAAAATTACCTATAAAACATTTCTATAATCCTTATAATCAAAATGGGTATCCTACACAATAAGGGTTATAGCCCTGTGTGAAGGAAACTCTTAGGCCAAAAAGCCTAGCTAAAGGTCATATGCATTTTTATCCTTGTACATGATTTCCAGTTGAATAAATCATGATTTAAGGGGTATATTTTATATTTTTAATACATAAAGATTAAAATAAAAACATTAGAGGGTTAGTTGGAGTCTAAAGTGGTAGGCATACCTATTGACAAGATCTAGGCCTCATCTCAAAATAGGGTCACTCTTCACTTCTAGCTATTGGGAAGCCATTAAAATGATTTGGGAATGTTTTTATAACATATTAAAAGTTTTATGAATCATTTTTTTTAAGGGAACTCATAAATAATCCATTATTGTCTTATAATGACTTAAACCCTCATATAAGTGCATAAGAAGGACTCGAGTGGTCAAGTTAAAAACCTCATAACTTTCATGAGCTTATGCATGAGAAATTGAGGAATTTTGAGAAGGTTTAGAGGGTCCATAAGGAGATCTCAGTGGAATTTAGAAATATTTATAATGTTTATCCTTTGTGAACAAAGGCTAAGAGGGCTAATCACTTCAAAACCCTTGCCAACCCTATTTTATGACCTAATGGAGGAAATGAAGATATAAGTGCCTCTAAATGGATTAATTTTACCATGAGTGGTGAATATAACTTGTTTTAAAATTCATGAGGATAAAATACATGTAATTATATTATATATAATCCATATAGTTCATGTAGTAAATAATTTTCTTTGACATTTTCTTATGTTTTGTAGGTCTTGAAGATGATCAATGGATGCCAACCACTTGGGAGGTTAGTTTCAGACTTAAAAAAACTCATCATGACATTTTAAAATATTTTAAATACACACAATTTTCCATTGTATATCTCTCATTTTAGCTAGTCCAGTGAGCTAGCTAGAGAAGACTTAGAGAAAATGGTGAACCTTCATTTGGAAAGCCTTTTAAGGATATTTTCTTATAACTGATGCATGGAAACATTGGAAACATGTCATTACTCTTATTTTATGGATAATATTGAAAATTTGAATATTTTTTACGTGACAAGTGTGAGAGGTGAAGGGAAAATAGCTATTTTGAGACTATTAAGGATGATTATACATGTATAAATTATCATGAGTGGTTTAAGACCTAACCAATGAATGTAAGGACTTTTTTGTAACCCATATTACTAAAATTAATCATTAAACCTGATCATTTGTAACTATAGGGTAGTTTTGGAAGGCAAATAATGATGGGCAATTTTATATGCATGAAAAAGGAGTTTCCTAACCACCTTGCAAGTCTTGAATGATTGGAGATGACATTTTTAACTCCTAACATGGCATGACTCACCCCATCCCTCTCTCATATGTAATTTTAACTGATATTCACATTGTTGACACATGTCTAAGTGACTCTTCGACTCCCCTTCTCTCTCTCTTCCCATTTCTTCTATAAATTGAGCCTTTTGGATATTGTATGCATCTCTTTACCTGGGTATGGTGGAGACCTACCAAATTTTACATTTAATAAATAAATATAAGTGTTTTACCTCATTTAAATATTTCACTAAGTATACATAAAGGATGTTAGTATTGTGTAAGTGTAGGTTTTGTCTACCTTCACATGTTACTCTCTTTAGTACCTTATGTGTTTGTAATCTATTTTTTAGGTCAACAAGAAGTGTCAAAGTATATTTTAGGTTTATTAAGTAGGATACTCAATAAAATGTCTTAGAATGCATATTTCTTAGTTCTTCCTAGCCTATGTTATCTCCAAGACCCCATGTTGAAGCATTGATATGAGAGAAAAAATTGACATTGGATGAAGTGTATGCAACTTGTCCTTAGTTTCAAGTGCATGCTAAGGGTATGTGTTTCTATCACTAATTCGCTTTCTACATTCAAAAGATGAATAAAGAAACTAAAGAAATGGACAAGGCTAGAAGTACCTGGATAAACATTGTGCACCGTAATCCAGATGTTTGTGGGCACCCCTCTTTGGCTGTGGAGGAATGACACCTGAAAGAAAAGAAACTTGGACAAGAAAATGTTAGACGGATAGGGAGTGGGTTTCCAAGTGAAAGCTTGTTCCTGAAAGTGTGAAAACTTCCTCAAGGGAGGTCAACCCACTGATAACAGATAGATAAAAGACTAAGGAAATATAGAATGCCAGAATACAGAGATGGTAAACAAATTAGAAAGGAAAGAAAAGGCCAATGAGTACCTGAAAGGAGTTGTCGAGTTGATGAGAGTCACTGAGGTCGGTAATGTTGCCGTCGTCAATTGCCTGGTCTACTGACTTTGGTTATTCTGCCGACGTCAGTCGGAGAAGTAACCGGCGTCGGTTAGGGCAGTGTCTTGTAGTCGGGTTTGGTTGGGTTTCTGGACTGTGGACAGGTCTAGTTTGTGAACAGGGTCGAGACAGAGTTCAGGGATGACTTTGAATGGATTGGGGAATGATCTGGTTCTGATTAGGTGCCCTGTACAGGGTCTTTGTTAGGCAGAAAGGATGAGGGAATTATCTGGGATCACACTGAAAGGATGACAGGGTGAAAGGGAAATGTACAGAGGACAGGGCCTGAGAAGGCTTTTCAGCCTCTCAGGGGGTAGGACAGAGGGAGTGGGAGACAATAGATACCAACTAACTGAACACTAAAGAAAAGAATGAAATGAAATAACAGACTATGCTTACCATTTTGGCTTGCTGAATGCAGAGTGGAAGAACTATCGTCGAGACCACAGAAGACTTTGCAAGAGGAAATCTCTGCTCAAGAATCCCTGCACCTATTGCTGCTGTTACACGAGGTCCAGAGGGAGAAGAAATGAATGCCAAAACGCCAAGAGAAATTTTTTTGCGAGCTCAAGGGGCCAGGGGCTGGAATGGATGCAGAAAGGAGTCTTGAAGGCTGCCGATGCCAGCAGGATCGTCGACATCGGCCAAAGGGTCACCGACGTCGGTAGTGGCAGAATGGGGGCAGAGACTAAAAATAGCCTCTGCCCGTTCTTGCACGCCGCCGGGCGAGGGATTGTGGGAAGAACGGTCATGAGGATGCTTAAATGGGCGTAGGAGGAAGATAATGAGAAGATTTGGCATAATAAAGGCTAGGAGGGAGGTGGAGGGATCCAAGGGAAGATCCAAGGTGGCAAGGGTGAGGTGGAAAGAGGGCCACTTAATTGAAATATTTAAGTTATTTTAATCAACTGAGTGGAGGGGGACTAAGGCCAAGGGTTAGGATATGGGTTTGAGGTGGACAAGAGGGGAGAACCAAGGTGCAGACACATTTGTGGTGTTTACATTTGCCCCTTTTTGTCTTGTTGGTTGTTCTTGACGAACTGCAAGACAAAAATAGGAGTTGGTTGCCCTAGGAAAAGAATGAGGTGTTTCCCCCTCAAAGCGATAGTCAAGAGAAGGGAACTGGAGATCGAGTGTCAATTTGACAGAGAGATGGATAGAAGAGTGTGAGCAAAAATGTTGTAATAGTCATGATTGCGCGTATGCCACTTCACGAGATGGTTGGGTCAAATTGTCGCATGTCGAGGGTCAAGGAGTGCCAAAATTGAAGTAATTGGGCCCCAGCATTTAGTCGTATACTGATTGGGTTACTCAATCTAAGCTGAAGCTCCAAATGGTCATCGTGTTCCAATTATCCCAAGCTCAGGAAGTGTTCCCAGAAACATGAAAATGCCACAAGTAGTAGGGATCAATTGGCTTGCGATCTTATACTTGCGAAGGGTCAAAAATAGTCTGCAGACAATTTTGCTAACCAGTCGTGAGGTAGCACACATGCAAAAACAACCAAGGCAACATTGGCTTGGGAGTAGTCGAAGGTCGAAGGAGATACGCATGATCTCCAATGGTCATTGGTCAAGGGGATGGATTGACAAAATGATGTGGCCGAGCTAACCTCAAAAGACATCATGTGATCTGAGTGCTACCTACATAGCCCTTGTGTGAAGGGCCTCAAGCCAATGTAGTTCTCCCTAAAAGGTAGGAATGGTCAAAGAAAATGATTGGTCTTGGTCAAAGTTGATGGAGTTGGACGTGATCAAAGTCACAGAAGAGAAGGTTTGTCCATCAAAGAGACGAACAAATGGGGGTGGTCGAGCTAACCTCAGAGGATGTGTTATCTGAGTGCTGCCTACATAGCCCTGGTCATAGGGCCTTAGACCAATGTAGTTTGGATGAATTGAGAAGATTGGTCGATGATTGGATGTGGTCAAGTGTCAAAATGATGAGGGTAAGATGAGGATAAGATGATGCTACAGATGGTGTATTCTGTAGAATTGGTCGAGAGTCTTTCATCCCTAGCAAGTTTCCATAGTCATGATGGATGTATGCTAAAAATGAATGGAGGTCTATTTATGCTTCAGCAAGTATTGGTTTATGCTTAACATAAATTGGGTTTGGTCGATAGTTTCCATGTGTACTGGTTTCCATAGAAACTATGTGAAATAGACGAGGATGATGTCTGTTGAAAATGATGAAAATGTTAAGGTTGGTTTGGGTTGAGTCGACAATTGGTGTGGTTAAATGTGACCAAAGTGTAGAGAAAAGATGAAAGGCAAATCGCTCTTTCATTGACAAGGACCAGAAAGGGAGCATAGATAGGGGTTATTAGAACAAAAGCCCTGTTCATGCATTACGTCGTTGACCAATGTTGTATTAGAACGGTAATCAAATCACTTTGACATTAAAGTGAGCTCAAAGTCCCTTGAGAAGGTAATAGGAGAAGGATAGGGTAACCCAGTTTAAGAGCAGGAATAACCTTACCCCTTTTTATAGGAGACCCTGAGACAACTACAAGCCAAGTCCATGACTCGTTTGTTTTTTTGTTTTTTTGTTTTTTTTTTTTTTTTTTTTTGGGTGTAGACTGATCGATGTGGGAAGTCTACATAGAGATGTCATTTGATTTATGGTCATGTTACGAAGCTGATCAATGCGGGAAGCTTCTAAGAAAGGTTGTTGTTTGTAGCAAGATTTAGTCATAACCATCCTTCGAGGGAGTGGTCTATATTTTTTCTTTATATAATGTTTGAATAGCTGTCCTTTGAGGGATCAGTCTATTAGCTACAGCAATGATAGTACAACTATCCTTCGAGGGAGCAGTCTGTCTTTTTGATTTGATTTTGTGACCTTGGATTATGTTTTGACATCTTGATTTTTTTTTTTTTGAGTCATGGACAAGACTGTAGAAGTTCAAGGACGCCCTTTTATTAGGACAAAGCATCCATGCATCATAAAAGGGTTGTAGAGGACTTGTTAAAGGGGAATATGGTTGAAAGGAATGAGGATTAAGAGGATGAGGATTGCTCAAGGGACGAGCTCAAGTTACGTGTCTAGTAGACGAGTACTCGACTAACAGAAGAATGGTCAAAGATTAAGAGGCTCAAGTTCTAGTCATCCATCGAGGGAGGATAGATGATATGTCCCTGACCCATACTTGTGCGTGATGATAAAAGGTCCAAGCCAATTGGGGGTGAATTTTCCTCGTTTACTTCACTCCATATTGGTCACGTGCTGATTCTCTTTGAGGACGAGGTCTCTGATGTTGAAATCTCATTCTCGCAGATTTTTGTCATAGGCTCACTTTATGCGACTTTGGTAGACATGTAGATGATTGAGGGCAACAAGACGACGCTCGTCAAGTAACTCAAGTTGAGCTAAGCGATCTTGACGAAAGTTGTCGTTGGAAGGAATGTCATGCAGGGAGATGTGGAGAGACAGGATCTATACTTTGAGAGTTAAGACAGCCTCCATTTTGTACACGAGGGAGAAAGGAGTAGCACCCATAGAGGTTCGGATGCTAGTGCGGTAGGCCCACAAAGTGAAGGGAATATGAATGTGCCAATCCCTTCCTGTGTCATTGACCACCTTCATGAGAATTTTAGTCAGAATTTTGTTGGAAGCCTCAGCCTGCACATTTGCTTGTGGGTAGTAAGGTGAAGAAAAGCTGAGTTTGATGCCAAATGAGTCGCATAGTTTTTGGACGGTCTTGTTTTTGAAGGACTTCCCGTTGTCGGTGATGATTTTGTGAGGGACACCGAAATGATAGATGATGTGGTTGCTGATGAAGTCGACAATTTTGTCAGCTTTTGTGGAGACAAGAGGAATGGCTTCCATCCACTTGGTGAAATACTCAGTGGCAGTGATGATGGACTGATGATGAAGAGATGAGTGAGGGTTAATCTCACCGATGAGATCTAAGCCCCACTGAGAGAAAGGCCATAAATCTTGAGTGACTTGTAAGGCATGGCTGGGGAGATGAAGCAAGTTAGAGTGTTGTTGACACTTGATGCAATGCCGAACATAGTCGCTACAGTCTTGATGAAGGGTGGGCCAATAATAACCCAGTCAAAGGATGCGCTTGGCAACCGAGTTCCCACTAAAGTTTCTGCCACAAATCCCATCGTGGACTTGTTTTATGGCTTGAGAAGCTTTAGTGGAGTTTAGACAATGAAGAAGGAGGCTGTCGAAGCCTCACTTATAGAGAAGACCCCCTAGCATGGTATAGAGAGTTGTGCGCTTGATGAAAGCTCACCGTGCATTGCTAGAGAGGTTAGGAGGAGTGACAGAAAGAGACAAGTAGTCCACTAGTTGCTTATACCAGTCATCTTGTGGGCTAGAATTGACAGTGTTGATATGGTTGATGTGAGGGGAGATGTATGAAGGCAAGGGTACATGATGCACCATGACAAAAAGTTGAGATGATGATGATGAAGATGGGATATGTGAAGCAAGAGAAGCCATGGTGTCAGCAAACTTGTTCGTAGAGCGTGGAACAGTCTGCAAGAGATAATGGTCGAAAGATGCCAAAAGAAGGTTAGCACAATTTTTATACCTCTGCAAAACTTCATTTTTATAGAGGTATGAACCGTTAACTTGATTGACGACGAGCTGCGAGTCACCGAAGATGTTGATAGACTTGATGTGGAGGGAAAGGGCAGTCTGAAGTCCCAAAATTTAAGGCCTCGTATTCGGCCATATTATTGGTACAATCAAAGTCAAGCTTGAAAGATAGGGGCATGGGCTCCCCTTCGAGTGGGATGAGGATGACCCCCACACCCCCACCAAGTTGACATTTAGAGCCATCAAAGAACATGGTCATTTGGTAGACGGTGTCATCGGCAAAAAGTGTGGTGATAGATTCGTCAGGGAACTCACACTGTGAAGGTTGGTTGTCGGGAAGAGGGGCATCTACTAGTTGGTCAGCGATGGTTTGCCCTTTGATAGATTTTTGTTGGATGAATTTGAGGTCAAACTCAGTGAGCAGCATGAGCCATCGAGCCATACGTTGATTTTGATATGGCTTGGAGTGCATATACTTGAGAGGGTCGGTGTGAGTGACGACAAAGGTTTTGTGGTTGAGAAGATAGTGGCGGAGCTTGGTAGCAGAAAAGACTAATGCCAAATAGAGTTTCTTGGTATGAGTATATCGAGTTTCATAGTCGACTTGTGTTCGGCTGATGTAGTAAACCGCTTGCTCACGATGATGCTCGTCTCGGTGCGCGATCATTGCACCTAACGAATGGTTGGTGGTAGAGATATAAAGGTAGAAGGGTTGGTCATCTTTAGGTAGAATGAGGACTGGTGGAGAGACCAGATAGCTTTTGAGGGCTTCAAAAGCCTCTTGACAGTCCTCATCCCATTTAAAGGAGACATCCTTCTTAAGGAGATGATGAAAAGGTTGGCAGCGGTCTGAAAGCTGTGAGATGAAACAGCGGATGGACTGGAGCTTCCCTTGTAGACTGCGAAGCTACTTGAGATTGGTCGGGGGTGGCGTTTCGAGGATAGCGTGGATCTTGGCGAGATCTATCTCGATGCCACGGAAGGAAACGATGAAGCTGAGAAGCCTACCTGAGAGGACCCCAAAGACACATTTCTTGGGGTTAAGGCAAACATTGTATTGAAGAAGGTGAGAGAAGATGATTTTGAGAATGGTCAAGTAGTCGCGGCAAAGCTTGGACTTGCCGAGAAGGTCGTCCACATAGTCCTCCATGATTTTGTGGAGGAGATCATGGAAAATGTAGGTCATGGCACGCTGATATGTGGCACCAGCATTTTTCAAGCTGAAAGGCATGACTCGATAGCAGAAAGTCCCCCATGGGGTGATAAAGGTAGTCTTGTGCTGGTCTTCCGGAGCGATCAGGATTTGATTATATCTTGAAAACCCATCCATGAGAGATAGCATCTCATGGCCAGCCATGAGATCAACAAGCTGGTCAATGTTAGGAAGAGGAAAGTCATCTTTGGGATAGGCTAGGTTAAGGTCGCGATAGTCTGTGCAGATCTGAATCCCCCCAGTTGCTTTAGTAACTGGGACGATGTTAGAGACCCACTACGGATAATCGATGGGCTAGATGAAGGACATAAAAAGAAGGCACTGAAGCTCCTCTTTGACAAGGAGCACAACGCGAGGATCCATCTTTCAAAGATTTTGCCTAACAGGCTTAGCCTCTGGTTTGGTGACAATGTTATGGGTAGCAATGGTGGGGTCGATGCCAGGCATGTTACTGTAAGTCCAAGCAAAGGCCTTGCTATGGTCAGAAAGGAACTTGGTATAGTCAAGCTACTCCTGAGTGTCTAAAGATTGGCCAATCTTTAAGACGTGAGGAACATCGGAAGAAGGGAGGTTGATGTCAATGGTTGATTCATTTAACATAACCTGGGTCTCAAAAGGGAGGGAACGCTGGATGAAAGAGTCATCGGCACCCATGTAGGAAAGGATGGCATCATCGTCAACGCAGTGGACAGTGTGAATGGTTGCTGACTCATCCTCTATCATGTTAGGAAAGATGAGAGGGAGAGATCTGGACACCCCCTTGAGCTGATAGGTCAGGGGTTATAGGCGGATGGTGTTTATGGAAAAAAAAACTAGGAGGGATGGAAACCACCGACTCCGTAGGTGACGAAAGAGAAATGGGTGAGTTTGGAGCTGATTGGTCAATTGTTGGCTCGGGACAAAGGTCAAAAGGAGCCTGAGTGGGGTCATGATATCCCAGGCCATACCGTTTCTTGGCATCGTCATCATTGAGCGGCTTGATGGGCTGATGGGAGCCCTGCTCATAACGTCCAAAACCAAAACCCTTCCATGCACACCTATAAAGGTAAGTGTGTGTGAAGGCGGGGTTGCCAAAAAATGAGAAATCTGATGTGAAAGGTTGGGGTGAAGAGAGGGAATTGTCATTGGTAGGAGCTTGATTGAGCCCCCCATAGACAAAGTTGGTTCGGAGGTGAGGAGGACCATAAGGCACGACCATCCCATTTCGATGGTCGTAATTGGGACTGAGATGAAGGCATCCATACTCTTGCAGAGTTTGGAACATGTCTAGGGTCAACAAGTGATATTTCCCAAGTGATAGTCATTAGAAGATGTCTTCCATGGGGTCTTTGGTCGTTGCTTGAAGAGGAGGGGTGAGGGTGACCGCTGATTGCGAACTGGTCGAAGCTTCCACAGATGGAGGCAGTGTCGGAGTTGACGGCTTGATGGGAATGAGGACATCGTTGGGATGGTAAGTTGTGTTACAAGTCTTGAAGTGTGAAGGGTCAGCGGGAATGGTGTGGACTTGCCCATCATGCTCAAACTTCACACAACGGTGCAGGGTAGAGGGGACACAGGCCATGGCACGGATCCAAGGTCGACCCAGTAGAATATTGTATTGAAACTCTCCTTCGATGATATAGAAGAGCTTCGAGACTTTGCATGGACCAACATGAATGTGAAGGATGACTGTGCCAATGGTCGTGGCAGTGGTGTCATTGAAAGAGCGTAAGATCACATCAGTTTTGGAGATGCAATTCTTGGGAAGAGCCAACTGATCAAAGGCATGGGTAGAGATTATGTTGATGCTAGCACTGTCATTGATCATAACACGTTTAATGTGTGTCTGATCAACATAGGTAGTGATGAAGAGGGCAGCATCCTGATCTTCCTTGTTAGATGTGGGAATCTCAAAATCACTGAATGTGATGGAGGTGACAGGAGATAAAGAATGGACGAGGGCAGCGAGTGGTTGGGGGTCCTCGGGTTGGACCTCCGTTGCCTGCAAGGCTTGGATGAGGGCTTGACGGTGCTGAGGCAAGGTTTGGATAAGGTCATAAAGAGACATCTTTACAGGTGTCTGGTGAAGCTGCTTTAGCATGGAGTCGTGAATTGGCCCAGAAGAAGAAGACGAAGAAGGTTGGGATGCGCCAAGGATAGAAATTTTAGGCTTGGGCGCAAGAGGTGGCTTGATGAAGGGATAGGTCCAAGGAATGGTAGCTTTTTCTTTCACCTTATCCTTTTGTGACCTAGTGGTTATACAGATAGCATTTATTTCAAAAATGGGAGGTGAAGAAGGGGTCATGTCTTACTGGTGAGATGTTGACGTGGTTGAAGAGGTTGGATGGGAAGGAGTCAGGGTTTGGTCAAGAGTGTCCTCAAGGAGAAGAGTGTCCTTCTCCATATAGTGGTGGATGACGGCTTTGAGGGCACAACAAGTCTCGGTATCGTGTCCTGGTGTACGATGATATAAGCAAATTTTCATGTCGTCAAACTAGGAGGGCTTGGATCCGAGAGGTTGGAAAGGCTTGATGGGTGGAAGGGTTATGTTGGAAGTCTATAGAAGCTGGCGCAATATCAATAAGTATGAGCCCACTAGAGGGTCCGTGCTATTTGATATGCGTGAGGTCGGTGACTTTTGCTTTGGCAAGGTTGGAAGGGGTTTTCGTACCGCCTTATGGGTTGATGGTGCGGTGACAGGCAGAGACGGCACTTTCTTGGTGATTGGTACCGCTTTTTTAGGAGAGGGACAGCTGGAGGTAGGCAGAGGAAGCAAAGGAGGCAACGAGTTTTGATTGGAGGTCGGAGTGGGAAGGATTCTAGCCAGGGTCGAAGGATGGGGGCCCAAAATGGATGGCAATGGTGACGGGGAAGGAGGCATTCGCTTCGGCGGTCTGGCAGTCTTCTTTGACTTGGTTGGAAGACTACTACTGGTCAAGGTCTAGTCTAGGTCCACCTTCACTTGCGGGTGAGTGAGGGTGGAGACAGGACGAATGCCAAGTGACTTGATAGGCTTAGACGAGAGAGATGCAGGTTTTGGTTTTGATGAGTTTGGTTGAGGATTGAGAGTCTGGTCTTTGTCAAGAGTCTGAAGAGATTCTGCCTTGGGAAGATTAGCAGCATGTGATGAGAGGGCACAGGTATGTTAAAGGGCTTTGAGACGCTCCCACAACACCTGAGGTGTCACT
The DNA here is from genome assembly GCA_037957365.1 of Torreya grandis. NCBI lineage: Eukaryota > Viridiplantae > Streptophyta > Pinopsida > Cupressales > Taxaceae > Torreya > Torreya grandis. Next base: position 1,813,399 of record JARHVA010003557.1, read on the forward strand.
TTCCTTGGAGGGAGAAGTTTGATTTTCTCCACTAACTGGGAAAATGGCTGAGAAGAAGATGTTGATGGTTGCGGGGTTGAAGATGAGATGGGTGTAGCAGTCTTAGAGGCATGGTATGGCAAAGATAAGATAGATTTAGATGGAGACGAAGGGGAGACAGGTTCTTCCCTAGGTGGAGAAGAATCGAGAAAGCGAGGCTCTTCAAGCGGGTAAAGGGCAGGGATGATAGTGCCCTCCACTTGCGGTTGAGGAATAGGAAGGGTCGGGTCTTCCATAGGTAGCAGAAAGGAGGATGGCGAGACCGGTGCTGTTGGTAAAGCCGAGGCGTCCTCTAAGATGAGTGAGGTCGATGGAGAACTAGCCAGGGAAAGAAGTTCGTCCACATGTGATGGACTGATTGATGGACTAACCTCTTGAGGTTGATTGGGGATGAAAGGCGAGACCGTATTGACTATTCGAATGTTGTGTTCATGATTGTCATCAATTAAAGTCCAAACATTGTTTTGGGTTGGCGGATGATTAGGGAATGGCTGTTTGAAAATGTCAATGGCCTGATTAGGGGGTACATTGGGATTATCTAAGATGAGGTCCCCCTTTTCAAGCATATCTTGGATTATGTTCTTAAAAGTTTTGTAGTTTTCCGTGTCATGTCCCTTAACACGGTGGAAGCTGCAAAAGTCTTGTTCCCTATACCATGCAGGGATGGCATGTGAGGGATCAAATTGTGGAGGAGGTCAGGCTTGAGGGAGATTGAGGGCCCCCTGCTTAACAAGCTTTTCCAGCATAGACACGTATGATTCTCTGAGAGGAGTATACCGTCATTGTACATATCTCTGCTGGAATTAGCGAGTGGCGCTCTGAGATGTGGATGGCTCAGGCTGATTGGTTGAAGAAGATGAAGGTCTAACTACCACAGCATTAGCTGAAGCTTTGGATTTAGAATTGGATGATGATGGCTTAGCAGAAGAAGAGTCATTGGTCTTAGAGCTAGGATTCTTGCTCCGTAACTTGACTTTATTCTCTTCGATGGCACGCAACTCAAGTTTGTAGGCCATCGTGAAGGCTTCGTCAAAGGTGCAGAAGGTTTGAACCCTCAGGGTGGAAGAAATATGTCTGGCACATGCTTGGGAGAAGAGTTCAATAAGCTCAGCCTGGGGTAAGGAAAAGGAGAGTTGATTGATGAGGCCTCTCCATCGAGCAATGAAGTCGGCTATGGACTCGTCCTCGAATTGCCGGATAGAATAGAGGTCCATGATCGAGACCTTCTTGGTGATGTTGATGGAAAAGTGATCGAGGAATAGCTGGGCCAATTGTGTGAATGAGAAGAGGGAATGGCTGGGAAGGGAGCTGTACCAGTCAAGCGCAGCACCTGAGAGAGACATATGAAACGTGCGTAAGAGCAACGCATCGTCATGGGCAATGAGGTAACAGGCATGTCTGAATGCCTGCAAGTGTTGCTGTGGGTCTTCCTTGCTTTGAAAGTGAGAAAACTTCAGAAGCTCCCACTGGCTAGGATATGGCCTGATTGGGATAGAAGGATGAATGGGCTCATTGCAAATCTGCTCGTATGAGAGAGCATTGCGTGAGCCAGAAATGGAGGTCTCTAGATTGGTCATCTTGTCCATTAGCCATTTGATGATATCTACTGACGGATTGACGGGTGGTGCGCCCCCTAAGTTGTAGGGCGCTTGGAAGAGGCTAGGGGAGGCATACGACATAGTTAGTTGCCCCTGTAAAGGCACAACATAGGGATAACTAGTCATAGGGATAGATGAAGAGGCTAAAGGTGGTTGGGTAGGAGGCATAACTAGGCCCGATGTTGCCACGAGGGGTTGGATTGTGGTAACGGGGGCCAAGGGATAAGAAGCCACCCTGGTGTTGATAGGGGCCAGGGTAGGCGGAATAGAGATGACAAGGTTTTGAAAAGGAGTGGATAGTGGTTGAGTGGGTTGAGGTTGATAGGGGGCCAAAACTCTGGTGGAAGTGGGCCCAAAGATAGAGGGAGAGGCCACACCTAGAGGATTGGTCAAAGTCTGGTCAGTGGTCGAAGCGATGGCTTGAGTGTCTAAGGGTTGAACTACGGATGCCATCGATACAGCCGTAGTCGTGGCAAGAGAGGTTGGCATTCCATAGATAGGATTGCCCAAGGAGTCTCACATTTAGCTATGTGCGACATAGTGTTGTAAGACCTTGACGTTGAGGTCCAAGAATCATTCAAAATCTTGGTCCCCTTCTTGGACAATAGGAGTCTGCAGTGGGGTTGGACGAATAGGAGTTCTTTCGGTCTCTGAGTTGAACTCCATTGTAGGCTTGGTCACGGATGGGGTAGATGGAAGTGGTTGACGGCTAGCGTAGTTGACAAGAGCCTTGGCTTGGCTACGAGTCAAAACCATACAAGGTGAAGAGGTTTCAGGTTTCAAAAACTGTGTTTTTCTATTTCAGAAAACTAGGATGGAGTTTTTGACAAAGAAGGGACAGGCTTTAGGCTGCTGGTTTTGAAAAAAAAAGGACAGCGACAGAGACCGACGTCGGTTGAGAAACTGATGTCGGTAAGAAATATGGCTGACGTCGATCAGATAATCGATGCCGGTAAGAGAGGAAAGCCGACGTCGGTGGAAGAACCGATGCCGGTGACTGTGTTTTCTAGAGAACCAAAAGATTTTAAGATTCTTGGAAAAATAATGAACAAAGCATCCTCACTCACTCAAACAAACAGATGAGAAGAGAAGAACTAAGAGAGACAGACAAGCCTAAGCAATAAATCCTAGGAATTAACCTTAGAATCTTGTGGCTTATGCCTTAGATGAATGTTTGGGGAGATTGGCTATAAGAAGGGTCCTAGAAGAGGCAATCTAGAGCTAGTTTTGGGTCTTGTTTTAGGTGCTCAAAAATTTGTGTTAGGTCTGGTACGTGGCCTGGTGCTAAGGAGCAAACTCCCCTCACTTCACGATTTCAATGGTTAGCTAGTCTCGCTTAGCCAAGATATACCTCGCCTAGAGTTTATCCTCCGCCAGAGAATAGAGTGGGCTTCCCCCTTGGTGATGAAATCCAAGTAGGGTCACTGGGACGGGTAAGGTATCCGCTGGGGGATGAAATCCCAGTCAGGCCTTGTCTCAAGTAATTTTTATGTTCGTTTTAGTGGATGTGGTTTGGTAGTGTAACATCAAGTGTCTACGATTTATTCAATATGAGTTTTACTAATTACTAGGTGAAGACTAATGCAAGCACAAGCAGAAATGCAATGCAGTATGTTTTTAAGCCCAAGTTGAAAATATGAAGTTTGGATGAAGACAAGTTTGAGAAAGGGTTTGAGAGTATGATGTTTAGACTAGTCTAGAAATGCAAGGAAGAAAGATTTGGTTTTAGTCCTACTTATAGTGTCATTTGGAATAGAAGAAAGAGACAAGAAGGAAGGAGCCTAAATGCACCTAAATTAATGAAAGGAAGAGGAACCCGAGGAAGAACCTAAGGTCCCACCGGGCGTGCCAGAATGTTTCTATCGCTAATTCGCTTTCTACATTCAAAAGATGAATAAAGAAACTAAAGAAATGGACAAGGCTAGAAGTACTTGGATAAAGATTGCACACCGTAATCCAGACGTTTGTGGGCACCCCTCTTTGGTTGTGGAGGAATGACACTTGAAAGAAAAGAAACTTAGACAAGAAAATGTTAGACGGATAGGTAGTGGGTTGCCAAGCGAAAGCTTGTTCCCGGAAGTGTGAAAACTTCCTCAAGGGAGGTCAACCCACTGATAACAGATAGATAAAAGACTAAGGAAATATAGAATGCCAGAATACAGAGATGGTAAACAAATTAGAAAGGAAAGAAAAGGCCAATGAGTACCTGAAAAGAGCTGTCGGGTTGATGACAGTCGCCTAGGTCGGTAATGTTGCCGTCGTCGGTTGCCTGGTCTGCCGACTTCGGTTATTCTGCCGACATCAGTCAGGGAAGTAACTGGCGTCGATCGGGGCAGTGTCCTGTAGTTAGGTTTGGTCGGGTTTCTGGACTGTGGATAGGTCTGGTTTGTGAACAGGGTCGAGACAGAGTTCAGGGATGACTTTGAATGGATTGGGGAATGATCTGGTTCTGATTAGGTGCCCTGTACAGGGTTTTTATTGGGCAGAAAGGATGAGGGAATTGTCCGGGATCACACTAAAAGGATGACAGGGTGAAAGGGAGATGTACAGAGGACAGGGCCTGAGAAGGCTTTTCAGCCTCTCAGGGGGTAGGACAGAGGGAGTGGGAGATAACAGATACCAACTAACTGAACACTAAAGAAAAGAATGAAATGAAATAACAGACTGTGCTTACCTTTTTGGCTTGCTGAATGCAGAGTGGAAGAACTGTCGTTGAGACCACAGAAGACTTTGCAAGAGGAAATTTCTGCTCAAGAATCCCTACACCTGTTGCTACTGTTGCACGAGGTCTAGAGGGAGAAGAAACGAATGTCAAAATGCCAAGAGAAATATGTTTGTGAGCTCAAGGGGCTAGGGGCTGGAATGGATGCAAAAAGGAGTCTTGAAGGCTGCCGACACCGGCAGGATCACCGACGTTGGCCGAAGGGTCACCGACGTCAGCAGTGGCAGAATGGGGGCAGAGACTAAAAATAGCCTCTGCCCGTTCTTGCATGCCGCCAGGCGAGGGATTGTGGGAAGAACGGTCATGAGGATGCTTAAATGGGCACGGGAGGAAGATAATGAGAAGATTTGGCATAATAAAGGCTAGGAGGGAGGTGGAGGGATCCAAGGGAGGATCCAAGGTGGCAAGGGTGAGGTGGAAAGGGGGCCACTTAATTGAAATATTTAAGTTATTTTAATCAAATGAGTGGAGGGGACTAAGGCCAAGGGTTAGGATATGGGTTTGAGGTGGACAAGGGGGGAGAACCAAGGTGCAAACACATTTTTGTTGTCTACAGTATGAGTAGAGAAAATATTTTTATGTATCACCTCCTATATACTAGGTTTACTTTCATGTTATCCCTATCCCTTTTCATCCCCAAGTGTTAGTAGTAGGATATGAGATTTAGGGATGCATCAAGGGGAGCTAGCCCATAATCTAGAGAACCACCTCTTAATAGGGATACCCACAACCCCAAGGTGGTTCCATTGTCTCACTTGAATAAGGAAAATCTTGTCCCACCTCCTCATTGTGTATAATTTCAAGTGATAATAGGTCTTGCTTTTTTTTTTCTCCTTAGTACTATAAGCCTTTTGTTTGTCAGGATGTAAAATGGAGGCATGACATTTGGAATATTTTAGTGTATCCATTTAAATGAGCTTATCTTGCTCCTGAGTCAAGTTAGTAGAAAAGTCATCCAAGGATGAAATTTTCCATGTAGCTCCAAGGTCACACATGGTGGTGTAGAAGGTAGAAATTAATATAGAATAATCTGATCCCAATTTGGTAAGGAAGTAAAGAATAAATTTATCATCCTTTTTGTTAATGGTGTACATTTTCAACTATAATCTGAGTGATATGAACTTTGTGAAGAAGTCTTGAATCGTATTAAAGTCACCTGAGCTCAAACTAATGAGCTCATTCTCTAACTCATGACCCCTAATTTCATCCTACTTTATAAAGAGTTTATCCAATAAGGTCTAGACTTGATTTGGAGTTGTTACAAATTTGATATGAAAAATAATGTTGAGAGTTATATACAAATTTAATATACTAAAGTATTGATCACTTTAGTTATACCACTTCACCTTATTTACATCAAGTGCCAATTATGTTTCAATACCAATCATGACTCTATGAAAGCCTTTACTCCTCAAGAGGATTTTTACTTTGACTTTCCACTTTTCATACTTGAAAGGTGTAATAAATGAAATTGAAATGAGATATATGATGAAAAAATAAGTATTTAATATATTGTGTGAGTTATAGACTTGTAATATAAAATAATTGAATCTTTAGAGGTTCAAATTTAAAATCCAATAAAATACCACCAATGCATAAAGATAAAAAACACATGCATTTTCAAAAATAATGGCACCTTGAAAGGGAAAATAGGTTGAAATGTATATGCATTTGAATGTTTCTTTATATAAAAAAAATGTCCTCCATTTTGCATAAATTGAAAAAATTTGGGTGTGTAAGAGTTTAAAATTGAGTGCTAAAGTTAAAACCCAAGAATCCTAATTTCATCCCCATTCATTTTATCATATAATATAACCAGGGGGATAAGGGGTAAGATGACCTCCATACCTATAGACCCAAAAAATATTGATCATGTAGTTGGTGGTGGTTTTCTACATCACCGCTTCACCAAAAATTTAATGGCTAGGCCATCAGGCCTTGGGCCCCATAAAGGTGCAAGGCAAAAAATAACAAAACATATATAGGTTTGTGGTAGAGGGTCTAACTAATGTACATTTGGTCTTGTATAAGCACAAAAATTAATACATGTTTTTTCTTCACATTATTGTACAATTGAGGGCTCAAAAAAGCTTAAAATGTTTCTTTACCCTAAAATATACCAAAAATCATTAAAAACTAACCTAAAATGCTGAAAATACTTACAAAGAGAACACAAACTTTGGAAAATATATACATCCTTATGAGAATATTGCATGTACCCACTTTTTATTTTGAAAAAACTTAAAAAAACCATAAAATATTTCTAGATTTGAGTATGAGGTAGTATGGAATCTATAGATTTTTTTAAAATGCCTTCAACCCCTCCAAAAATGGTGAAAATTGACTATAAAAAAACTAGGTTGTGCTTACATCTAATCCTAATGTTTTAACACCTTATGAATCCAAGTCCAATATCCATTTTTTGTTAGGAGACTCTCTCTCTCTCTCTCTCTCTCTATATATATATATATATATATATATATATATCAATATAATATACATATACACATGTATATATATATACATATATATATATATACATATATATATATATATATGTATATATATATATGTATGTATGTATATTATATATATATATATATATATATATATATATATATATATATATGTATGTATGTATATATTACACACACACACACACACACACACACACACACACACACACACACACACACACACACACACACACACACACACACACACACACATACTTGGATTTTTGAGAAATCCCACCAAACCCTTGAAAACTAAAATCATGAAAAACACCTGAATAAGTTGAATGCTAGATCTCACAATATGAACAATGGTATTTGGATACCATAAAAGCAATGATACGATGTTGGATTGGGCTAATACTTCATCTACTGGATAGGATTGAACATTAAAAAAAAAACCTATATGGGGTAGTGAAGCCTAAAAAATAAAACAACTCAAAAGAGGAAGAAGCTCATATTCATAATAAATAAATTGTATTAATAAGAATTTTTTTAAAAGTACATAGGAAGGTTGTTTATATAGGTGTAACATAAAAAATTACTAACATACTCATGAATTTAGAATTATTTTCCCCTTAAAGACCTTTATTAAACCTAAGCAAGCTTGATTAGACCATGTAGACAAAACTACATTTTGATTATTATCATTGATGTCAAAGGTGTTTAAGGATAGTTGGTAGTGTGTGATGTGACAAGATGCATGGAAGAGTATTTTCATAAGAGAGTGTTGTAATGAGAGAAATCTAAAGAGATAATTTGAAGGAAACTAATGGCTTTTTTCTACATGGAAGGTACAAGTCATTAATGTCAAATGCATAAGAAGCCTAGTCATGACATGAAGAGGTATGTGCATGATGAAATAAATGAACGCAAGCATGTGAAGGTTGTATGGAATTATTTTTATGATGTATGTAAGGTATATAATCATTAATGATATTTTTGGGGTGAGCCTATAAGGGTAGGATCTTCAGTCTAAGTATGCACACATACCACTTCTAGATACTACCTAGCTTAATGAGGTATGAATACCAAATTTCAAATAAATTATGTATATGAGAGCATGGACAGAGGTGAGATTATTATTTTTAATTATGTTCAAAAATTTTGAGGTCGATATTTGAAGGAAAAGTGCATAAATCACCATTTTAGGCCTTCTCAAGCTTGTAAAATAAGGTATCAAACCTGAGAAGCACTTTCAAATTTTTTTTGTCATGTGTAACTTTTTCATGGGAGTCTAATCTATTAATGATATATGGGGAAGGTTCCTAGATAAGATATCTAGGTATTAGTTTTGGATTCAAGTGGTAGTCCTTTATGAATAATCATTAACACTAGAACATGTGTTAAACCTCCCTAAAAACCTAATAAGGACCCAATATGTAATATTTTGTTAAAAATAACTTATTATGGATTCAAATTCATATATAATATATTTTATCATGTATTAAACTCTCCTGTGAACCTTCAAGTGGTGATGGTTAGTTAGGTGAGAAAGAGAGAATGCATAGATACAAGTTTATTTATCAAGAAATTATTGTAGCTCTCAAAAGTTTTATTGGTAAAGAAGATAAAATGGATGGGAGAATAATATAGAGACTCATTTTATATTTAAATTATGTTTTTTGATATGTTATAGCCTTAAAGTGTTTGATTTTTGTCATCTAAGTAAGCTAGTTGTAAACAGACCTAATGGTGTGAATAGTGTAAAACCTAGGCAAAGATGAAGAGATACATTTGATGGCATATGCATGATATATTTCTCTAATAAAGTACCTAAAGAATTTATTTATTAATTATAAGTCATGATAATAATTTTAGAATATTTTTAGGTCTATATATGTGGTCAAAAAGTTGCTCCCAAAATGGCCTATCTAGTTCAGATAGGACTATGAGATATGAGGTCAAAAAATTGATTTGCAAGATAAATATTGACATTAGACCATATTACTTATCCATTTTATGATTTTATTGAGATCTCATAGGAAATTTTTTATGCATAAATAGTCATGACAAGTGTAAACATAGGTGTTGGAGGTCTAATCCATCATGACTAGTTTTTGAGGTGAATTGGTAGTTCTAAGTAAGTGAGTTGTAGAGTTGTTCTTGATATTTTATCTCCTGAGTGAAGGTGTTCCAAGAATGTGGTGATTACCTTTAGGTAATTTATAATATTTTTACATGTTTCATTTTTTATAATTTATTATCTTTATTTTTTTTAAGCTTCATTATTGCAAGATAGACTTTTGAGGTACACAGGTCTAATAGGGTAATTTGTCTTAAGGGAGATTTCATGGTATTAATGAAGGATTTAAGTCTATTAAATCATGTATTAGGTCATAATATTTCATTATGTAATTATTCTAATGGGTTTTTATTGTTTTAGAAGTACATCTGAGCTCAAGAAGAACAATGTTTAGCATTAAAAACATAAACCTAATGTAATTAGGTCTCCATGAGACCTAAAGGAGGAATAAGGCCTAATTGAGTTGTCATAGACTAAAAGGGGTTAAAATTTTGTTTTAAACATGTTATTAATATTAAATATGACCTATTTTGTATTTAAATAAGATATTGAAGGTGTTTGGTTGAACAAGTGGTGTGTGACCATGAAACTAGTATATATACAAGGTAATTTAAGCCTATTTGTGTGTGTGAAAATCAAGTGAATAAAATCATGCATAGTTGAGAATAAGAAAATATTTAAATGATACCATATAATAATATTCGTGGTGTGGTAATCAAAATTCATGAGGTGGATAATTTAGTGTTGATTCACTTAGGGAGTTGGTGCTTCCTTGTAAGTAGGTGTTTGTTAAAGCTTAGTCAAGTGGGTTTTTTAATCTATTTGGGTTGGTGTTCTAGGTTGAGTTGGTGATTAAATAAATTTGGTATTTTTTATTTTAATATAGTCCATTTTTATATATCATAGTGGTTTTTCCTTTCCTTGAGGTTTTCCCACTCATATATGTGTTATCTTGTTTCATGCACATCTGAATAGTTCTTTATGCTTTTTTAGATCTCTATGTTACTTTCATAGTTCATGAATGATTGAGTATAATTGAAAGAATGTTTTTAAACACTAATTCACCCAATCTCTCATTAATTTTTATTTCAAAATTTGTATCAAATTCAGGTCCTTTGAAGTAGGCATACCATCTTAAACAAGATCTTATAAGCATAAACATGTCTAGTCATTAAGTACAAGGAGGTTTCTCAGCCAATTAGGCTCCTCTCTTCAATGAGACTAACTATAAATTTTAGAGAATTAAAATGAAGACCTATCTAATGTCATTTAGATATTATGTATGGTAATATATTTTCTATATTCATTCCACCTCATATACCATAAATTGATGCAACAAACAAGATGAAAAGTGAAAACATCTCTAAGATAATGAATGCCATCCTATGTCTCCTTTCAAAGGTAGAATTCATAAGGGTCATGCATTGCGATATATCCAAAGGAATTTGGGAAAAGTTATAAACCATATATGAAGGATATGCCAAAGTCAAGTTGGAAAAATTAAAAACCATCTAAGGTAGTTTGAAAGTCTAAGAATGAATGAGGATGAAAACATTGCATCTTATCTATTAAGAGTAGATGAAGTGGTAAATGTCATCAGATGTCTAAGAAAGAATTTGTAATAATAAATATTAGTATAAAAGGAATTAAAATCCCTAACATCTAAGTTTGATTTAAAATTCTCTAATATGGATGAGATCAAGGATCTCAACATACTCCAGATGGATGAGCTTCATAGCATCCTGACTACTTATGAAATGAGAAAAAGTGATGGATGACCTTCCAAGAAGGACTTTGCATTCAAATGTAATAAAAATTCACAAGGTAAAAAGGTCAAGTATGATGTTGATATAAATACTTATGATGATAAGATAAAATCCATGTTTGTCATAGAACTAAGGAAAGCATCAAGTATGTATAAGGGCCAATTTTCAATTTAAGTGTTTTAATTGTGGTAAGATTGGTAAATTTGAATCCAAGTTCCCTAAAAATGATAATAATGAACATTATGGAGAGTATAATGAACATCATGGTGATTATAACAAGTTATATAATCTTGACAAGAGAAAAAAGAGTTCTAAGAAGTATGAAGGCAAGAAAGGATCAATCAAAAATAAGAGAAGTTTTTATACCAAAGAATTATAGTATCTCCTCTAATATAAGTGACACAAGTATATATTATAGTGATGATGATATTAATGATCATGATAGTAATGAAACTTTATTCATGGCCATAGAAAAAGATAATGAAGGTTGTTCAAAATGGAAAAGTCTTATGGAAGATGCATACTCAAATGAAGAAGAGGCTGAAGTGAACATTGAGGAAAAATTAGTGAGGGATCTATAAGAGTTGATGTTCTAAATAAGGAAGAATCAAAAATTGAGATCATTGGTTAAAATTTATGATTAAAAAATAAGTCTCTTTAAATAAAGACTACATAAAAACACCAATGAACATGAAGATGTCATAAACTAGTTATAAACATAGATTGAGATTGTCACTTCATGTCTTGAAACTAAGGAGTAAGAATGTATCAAGTTTAGAATATAAATGGAATCTTTGAAGGTAGAATTAGATTAGGTAATAATCAATTTTAAGACACAAAATTTTTTAAAAGGAAACTAAAGTCATTGGTGATATTTTAAAGAGTCAAAGGTCTCCACTTGACAAGATAGGTCTTGGGTTCAAACAAGACCAAAAGGAAAACAAGGATAATCAAACCTCAAAGGGAAATGGACTATCAATAACTGATGGTATTGATGGATTAAATACCTACGTAAAAGATCTCAAATTTTAGACTTAAATTAATCATCAACAAGTCAAAAATAATTTGACTCCTTCAAGAGAAAACAAAGATAGAGGTGCATCATTCAACATCAGACAAACAAGGTATGTGAATCCTTTCAATGGTTAGTATTTATCATCTAATGAATATGGACAGAGAGATATGAATTGTAGACTTCATGCTATCATCAATTCCTCATGGAGGAATAGGGTGAATGCTCATTTCAATAGTAGAATAATAATTCGATGCTATAATTATGATCAAAACGGACATATTTAAATGGATTAAAAGATGAAGCATATGAGGAAGATCAGTAAAGATAAAATTTTATATAGTCATACCATTGAGAAGTGGATCAAGAAGTTAGAACCTTTGGACAAGGTAAAGTAGGAGAAAAGGACTAAAAGAGAAGAATATATTATATCTTAGACTAATTTTCACATCTAATGAAATGGTATATAGATATTACTTTCTCAACCCACATGATAGGGTATAAGAGAAACCTCATTTCATTGAAGAATAATGTGGAAGGGATAGTGAAGTTTGGAGATAACACTGATGCCAATATTGTTGGCAAGGGTATCTTGACTTTAGATAATGGGGAGACCAAAATAGAGAATGTGTTATATATGGAAGGCTTGAAACATAAATTAATTATTGTAAGCCTAATGTGTAACCAAGGACACACATTGACCTTTCATGATAGAGGGTGTGATATAAGGAGAGCCAAATCATGAAGGCTAATTACCAATTCTAAGAAGATTGAGAACAATCTATATCTCTTAAATGAGATAAATAAGGAGAGATGTTTTTTGAGCAAGATGGATGAATGTTAGACATGGTATAAAAGGTTAGGCCACCTAAAATTTTATAATTTGGTCAAGATAAGCTCTAATAAGTCTGTGACAAATATTTATTAAATCACCAAACCTACAAACACACTTTTTAAGGCATGTAAACATGGTAAGAAAATTAGAATACGGTTCAAGTATAAGGAGTATTCTACTAAAATACCTTTAATTTTAATAAACAATAATATATGTGGACCTAAAAGAATCCAAAGCATTCAATGAGATAGATATTTCATGTTACTCATATATGTCTACACAAGAATGACCTAAGTAGCATTATTGAAAGAAAAGTCAAAAGTTCTTGATAATTTCAAGGAATTCAAGGATCTTATTAATAATGAAAAGAATGTAAATATCAAATGACTAAGATCTGATAGAGGAGGAGTGTTTTAGTCTAATGAATATGATAACTTTTGTGAGGTTTGTGGGATAAGGATAAAATTCTCAATTGTTAGGACACTTATCATAATGGGGTAGTGGAAAGAAAGAATAGAACAATTTAATAAATGGAAAGGAATATGCTAAATGAATCAATGTTAGCTAATGGATACTAGAGAGAGGAAGTGATAAGTTTAGTCTACATTTTGAATAGAGGATAGAAAAGGATAAATGGTAATAAAAATCCCTATGAACTGTGGAAAAGTAGACCTATTAATATGGAACACTTTAGAATGTTTAAAAGAAAATGCTTCATCAAAAGAGATAAGGAAGACTTAGGTAAGGTTTATTCAAGGTTTGATGAAGTAATATTATTGTAATAATCATTATTAAGCATATCCTATAGCCTATAGATGCTATAACAAGATGTAAAAAATAATGGAAAGAACCAATGTGAAGATTGATGAGACAAGTTCTAAGAAGTCACACTCACAGTAAAAGGATATATTAGATAATTTGTATTTCAAGAATGAATAAGAAGAAATGGAGTTATATGAGGAATAATAATTTGAGGAAAGGTTAGACTCAAAAGGCCCCTTTAGGCAAATTCAGAGAGACCATCCTAAATCACAAATCATTGACAAAAAGGATGCATATATGAAAATAAGGAGAATGCTTGTAACCTAAATCAAGATATGTTTCTCTATTATCTAATATTAAACCTAATAAAATTGTAGAAGCAATAAAATACAATTTTTGGATAGGATCTATGAATGATTATTTAGATCAAATAGAAAATAATGATACTAGGGAACTAGTTCCTAAGCCTAAAGACAAGAATGTCATTAGAAAAAAATGGGTGTTTAGGAACAAGTTGAATGAATATGGAGAGGTCCCTAGGAATAAGGTTATATTGGTCTCCAATGGGTATGTAGAAGTATAAGGGGTAGATTTTGAATATACCTTTTCCTCAGTATCAATCATGGATGCTATCAAACTATTCCTAGCATATGTAGGATTCAAAGGGTTTAAGGTGTATTAGATGGATGTCAAGTAAGTTTTTTTGAATGGGAACTTGGAAAATGAGGTATACATAGATAAATCTGAGGGTTTCTCACTACTATGTATGTAGATTGAAAAAGGCTCTTTTTGGTCTAAAACAAACTCCTAGTGCTTGGTATGCTAGATTGGACAAGTACCTATTGGACCAAGGATTCAAGAAAGGAGTTATAGATAGTAATCTATATAGAAAGACAAAAAATCATAAATTGATAGTGGTTGTCTATATGGATGACATCATATTTGGTAGAAATAGTGAGAATATGACTGAGGCCTTTGTAGATGTGATGAAGGATTCTGAGATGTCCATACTAGGAGAACTATCATTATTCCTTATGTTACAAATAATTCAATTAGAAAAAGGTATATTCATTTCATAAGCTAAGTAAATAAAATATATGTTGAATAAATTTTAGATGGAAGATTTCAAGGTTGTTAGCACACCTATGATCATAGGGTGTAAGTTAAGCAAGGAAGATTAATCTCCAAAGTTAAATCAAACATCATATAGGTTAATGATTGGAAGTTTTGTATACACTACTACCTTTAGACCTGAAATCATGCAAGTAGTAGCTCTTATGTGAAGATTTCAAGCATACCCAAAGGAAAACCATTTATAATTAGTCAAAATGATACTTATGTATCTCAAGGGGACTGTGGAGTTTGGGTTATGGTATCTAAGGAGCAAGGAGTTTAACTTAACAACCTATATGGATGTATACTAGGAAGGTAATCTAGATGATATGAAGAGCACTAGTTGAAGATATTTTTACTTAAGAGAGTGCCTAGTATCATGAATAAGTAGGAATCATCCATCAATGGTATTATCTACTTGTGAGCCTAAGTACATTACATCATCTTCATGTTACACTCAAGTCTTATGGAAGTGGTATACCTTAAAGGACTAAAAATTAGAGTATGATAGTACTAGTCTTATCATTTCTGATAATACAAGTGTTATAAGTGTAGCAAAAAATGAAATTATGCACTCAAAGACTAAGCACATTCCCATCAGGTATCATATCCTAAGAGAACATGGAAGTGAACAAAATGTCAAGCTTGAGTATGTATCCACTAATAATTATATTTAATATATTATAACCAAGAAACTTATAAATACAACATTTTAACATCTAAGATAGGAATTGGGTGTAATTACTACCCTAAGAAGTCATTAATAAGTTAAGTTCTTAGATGGAGCCAATCAGGTGGTTCATTATCTCCAAGAGAAGGTGAGTAGTTATAAGAAGGTATGCATAGAGATAGGGGGAACATGTTTGAATGATATTTTATTTCTAGGAAGGTATGGATGGAGATAGGGGGAACATGTTTTAATGATGCATCATTTAATCATAATCCTATGTGTTGAATTTTTTAGTTACAAGATGCATGATCTGAGAAGTTGAAAGTATCTATTTATCATTAATTTCAAATAGGGAGAAATTTTAGAATGGGGGATAAATAGCCTATTGAGATAAGTTTCTAAGAGTGGTTTCCATCAATGACAAAGGGGAATATTTTTAAGTGTTACCATTGATGTCAAAAGTGCATCTTGTGAAGGTTGATGTCAAAGGTGTTTAAGGATAGTTGTCAATGTGTGATGTGTCAAGTTTCATGCAAGAGTGTTTTAGTAATATATTTTTATCATGTGATAAATAGAAAGAGATAATTTGAAGGAAACTAATATCTTTTGTCTACATGGAAGGGACAAGTTATTGATGTCAAATGCATAGGAAGCTTAGTCATGATATTAAGAGGTATGTGCATGATGAAATGAATGAACACAAGCATGTGAATATTTTATGGCATTGTTTTATAATTTAATTAAAGTATATAATCATTCATAATATTTTCATGGTGAGTCTATAGGGGTAGGGCCTATAGGGGTAGGACCAATAGTTAATGTTTGCACCCAGACCACTTTTAGACTTTGCCTGGCCAAATGGGATATGAAGATCAGATTTCATTGAAATTATTCACATGATAAATGGAAATATGTGAGATAAGTCATTTTAGGTATGATCACAAATTCTTAGGTCAATATTTTAATTAAAATTTCATGGATCACTATTTTAGGCTTTGTCAAGATCATAAAATGAGGTCTCAAACCCAAAAATCACATTAAAACATTCATTGGCACATGTAACATATGAATGGGAGTTTGAGATATTAATGATATATGGGTAAGGTTCCTATCTAGTATCTCTAATAATTAGTTTTAGATTCAATTTCTAGTCTTTTATGAACATTTGTTAACACTAATACCTATGTTAAACCTCCCTAAAGCCCTAATAAGGACCCAATATGAATGATTATGTTCAAAATAGATTAGGATGGATTAAAATTCATATATAATATATTTTAACATGTATTAAACTCTTCTAGGTACCTCCAAATGGTGATGGTTAGTTAGATGAGAGAAAATTACATAAATACAGGCTTATTTGTTAATAAATTATTATAGCTTTCAAAATTTGTATTTGTTAAGAAGACAAAATTAATAGGATAAGAATATAGTGACTCATTTTACATGTCTATGATGTTTTATGGATAGGTTTTATCCTTAAATTTTTCTATTTTGGTCATCCAAATAAGCTAGTCACAGATAGACCTAATGGTGTGAATAATGTAAAACCTGAGTAGAGATTAAGAGATATATTTGAGGGTTTTTAAATGATATATTGATGAAATAAAATGAATTAATAAGTTAATTATGACTTATAATTAATTATCATTATTTGGAGGTTAGTTTATGTGGTGAGAAATTTGCCCATAAAATGGCCTATCTGGTTCAAATAGGACTGTGAGATATAAGATAAAGAAATTAGTCTACAAGACTAATATTTTACATTAGACATTATGAATTCTATATTCTAGGATTATTTGTATATCTCATAGGAAATTTTTTATGCATCAATATTTATTAAAAGTGTCTACGTAGGCATTGGAGGTCCAATTCATCATGATTGTTTTTTGAGGTGAATTGGTAGGTCTGAGTAAGTGAGTTGCAGAGATGTTCTTGAGACTTTATCTCATGAGTGAAGTTATTCCAAGCATTTTGTTATGACACTAAGATCATATATAATATATCTACATGTTTATTTTATCATAATTAAGTATATTAATGGTGTTTAAGCTTCGTTATTACAAGATAGACTTTTGATGTATGTAGGTCTAATAGGGCATTTTGTCTTAAAGGAGATTTCATGGAATGAACAAAGGATTCAAGTCTAATAAATCATTTAGGAGGTCATAAGAGTTAATTTTATAAGTATTTGAATGGTTTTTTATTGTTTTATAAGACATTTTAATCCCAATATAAATATTTTTTAGCATTAAGAGGACAAACCCAATGTAATTAGGTCTCCATGAGACCTAAAGGAGGAATAAGGCATAAATGTGTTGTGATTGACCAAAATGGATTAAAATTGTTATTAAAACATGTTCTTAATATGTATTAAGACCTATTATGTGGTTGACATAAGAGGTTGAATGTGTGTGGTTGACCAAGTGGTGTGTGACCATGAGATTAAAACATATACAAGGTAATTTAGGCCTATTTGTGTGTGTGGAAATAAAGTGAATAAAATAATTAATAATTGGTATAATGAGGTATTTAAATTAGAATATAATATAATATAATAAGTGTGGTGATAAAAATTCATGAGGTGGCTGAGTTGGTGTTTATTCACTTAGGGAGTTGGTGTTTCCTTGTAAGTAGGTGCTTGCTAAAGCTAAATAAAGTGGGTGCTTGACTCTATTGGAGTTGGTGCTCTAAGTTTAGTTGGTTATAAAATTAATTTGGTCTTTTATTTGATAGGATCATATTCTATTTTCATAGATCATAGTGGGTTTTATTTACCTTGAGGGTTTCCCACTCATATATGTGTTATCTTGTTTCATGCTAATTTTAATAGTTATTTATGATTTTATAGATCTATATGTTTCTTTCATATTTAATGAATGACTAAGTATAATTGAAATAATTTTTGTAAACACTGATTCACCCCCCCCCCCACCCCATTAATTGTGCTTCCAACACTAAGTGAAACAAAAGTTGACACCAATATTTTTAATCTATTTTGAATTAGAATTAATAAATTTGAATAGAATTAAATTAAAATAAAATGATATAAAAAAATAAAATAAAATTAAATATAGTAAAAAAAACTTCAAGTAAGCTATAAGGATGAATTAAAAAAATGGAAACATATACTAAGCTTATAATCTAACTATTCATTGAATATACAAGTTGTTCTTAGATCAAGATATTAGTAATACTATCTATGAATGTGTCACTACCAAAAATATAGATATAAGATATAAAAGGACAAATCCATAAGAGGGGATAAGTTTGTAGTAAATTTTTGTCTAGATATTCTGACTCTATCATGATAGACTCTGTAGTAAAATCTAAAAATCTTTGTTGTCTTTATCCATCCTACCTCTGTGAAAATTCATATTTGATATACAAATGACCTATAAAATAAAAAATATAATTCCCTCAAAATAAACAAATGGGAATTAAATTAAAAATTTGGGAATAGGGTTAATGAAATAATCAAGATATCCTCATAAACCATTATGCAATTCATCATTGCCTACATAGCTCAAATGGGCCTTACACTTATGTAGTTCTCTCTCTTATATGTATGTATGTGTGAAATCATGGATTAAAATTTTATATAAATAGATGAGTTATTTATTCAACATATAAAACATTATATATCTTTTGATCATTGTAAATAAGTGAAGTTTCCTTTACAAGACACCCATTTGTACATACTCTTGTATTTAAATTTAGGGACTAATTTTCATATGAAGGGACCAAATAAAAAGGACAAATATCTATAAAAATTACCAATAATGACATTGAGACCCAAAAACCTTCCAAAATTTATGCTTGGATAAGTTTTCATTACATGACAAGTCTATAGTGCATTCTTATCCATGTAATGTGGAGTTGTCAAAAAGACTTGAAATGAACATTCATAAACATATAAAAAAATTAAGGATACCCTATAAATAATGTCAAAATATAAAATAATGACATAAAAAAATCCATAATAAGATAAAAATACGTAGAAAAAAAAGACTTGAGACCCAATATACCAATAAGTCATTCATTTTCCAACAATGATTTAAATAAGTTGAGTTATTTAAGAAAGTGTATTTTAAATAAGTTTATACAAAATTTGGGTGTCTAAAATTATTAAATATGAAATATATATCCTAATTATTCAACTAAGAACCATCCTCATAAATTATTATTCAAATATTTCAATAAATGGAAACTATGATGACTATATCCATGTAGACCATTGACTTGGGGCTTGAAAGATCCCTTGAGACTATTTTCATGTAATCTAATGGAATAAATCAAGAAATTTATTTATGAAGACATAATATAAATATAAAAAATTATATTCCAATGGTGTATTCATCACAATCAAATTTTAGAATAAAGATGTCTAATTAATAAAAATCTAAAAGAGGTAGAGGAGAAATTATAAAACAAGGATAAAGAGATTGTTGAGTTAATGGAAAAGGTAGAGGAATTGAGTCCATTGAATATTAATATAATAAATTTTAGGCCAATTTAAAAGGTATATTCTCTCTACCTCAAGGGAAAATATTTGATATTTTATTTTAGGTAACTCTATTATGATCTATCTATAATAGTAAGTGAGCTTCACTCATTCTTTTATGTCTATGATAAAAGCATCATTAATATGTAAAACTAGATCTATGATTTTTTATTTTTTTTTAATGGTAATTTTTTTTCAAAAAAATGATCCCATAGCCTTTTAAAAAACCAAATAGATAAAAAAAATTATGAAAATAAACATGAGCTAGACCCATTAAAACAATACTAGACCACATTACAACAAAGACTCACTTGTCAAAACATCAATATGAAGTCACCCAACCTCCCCAAAAATAATAATAACATATAAAACCTTAATTTAATTAATATAAAGGTCATTATAACTATATTTTGCATCTATTTCATCTTTTATATCCTAGATTTTGGTTGCCAAGGAGTATTCCTTTATTTCCTCTTCCTCAATATCTTGTTTTTTCTTCCAGCCTCTTGTCCTCTTACTAGGACTCTCTTGAGTTTATTTTTCCTTCCATTATTGGAGTCAACTTTAATTAAAAAAATTTCAATGGTATTCATTTTTATTATCTCACTAACATCCTATAGATTTCATTTAATTTCCTAAATATGTTCTTCTATTTATTCAATTTATTTTCCATGTTAGCAATTTACTCCTTTATCTATAAAATGACATATACTAAGTTACTTTGGACTTGAGGATATTTATACTTCTCCATACCTTAAATTCACATTAGGATTCATATATCCTTCATATACTTATTAATTTTATTATTTTTGATAGAAAATTATTTCATGATTCTTAGCTAGGTGTTCAGGGCTTTATCCAACTTTCCAACCATTACATAGATATTACTCTCAAGGATCATAAAATTCATTATTAAAGGATAATAAGGGTTCATATAAGAACCAAAATTGACTAGAGAATATGACTAAAAATATATAACTTAGTCATAGATTAAGGGAAACCATCCTAAACATATTTTTACTAGAATCAGAATTAAATACAACTCAATGTATGAGGTACATTTTAATTGATGTTATGAATCCATTTGCATTTTCACTTGGACTCATTAAAAAATGTAACATGTTTTTATTCTCATCCTTACTCTAATAAATGATCCCTTTCCTTTCCCAAGGGGTTTAATATCTAAGGTCACTATAATAACAACTTTGGGAGCTATGGCATGTCTATCCATTTTCAAATAGATATAAATAAGAGTATGATGAACATGCATACCAATTTTAAATTCTTAATATTCTAACATATAATACTCTAGAGATATTAAAAGGAAAAATATAATGTTTAAGACCCTATTTTATCTAAAATTATTGATAAGATAAAAGTGGTAAGAATAAATGTTCCTAAATTTTCCTTCCAAGATGACATATTTCATTATTTGCAAGCATATCTCTCTACATGGTCTAGGAAGTGAAGTTCACATTATGGATTCCTTCACTTGATGAATTATCTCATTATCCTATAATAAATAGTGAATTTATTCATTATTCCATATTATATATTTAAAAATGTTTGTTTATCCATGGCCATACAAGTGGCATTATCAATATTTTATCCAAAAAATTTAAGATTGATCCTTTTCATAGTGATACTTCTATTATTCTAAGCTTAAAAAAGCATATGGATGATCCTAGGTCAGACTGTTTAATATTCTCAATCTATCTTCTTATACCATTTTTGCTAAAAATATTGAATAGAATGTTTTTCATTTTTAGTCCTTCATGGGACTTTGATTAAACATGAAGTCGGTCTCCTCCAATGGGTTTACCAAGTAGAAAAAATTCCTTATCAATATTGAAAACACTAATACACAATGAATAATGAATAAAAAATCCTTTTAATCTAAAGTAATTTATTTAAGAATTAATACTAATAATGCCAATAGATACATAAGTATGATAACAATTAGCTCTTAACCTCTCTCTTATGGCTAATTATATGGTCACACATAAATTTATAAATCTCGTATTTCAACCTTTTGATGATTAAATCATAAATAATCATAAAAGGTGGAACTTGGGGGGTTGTAAACACTATTAGTACCTAACAACATCCAATGATAATTACAAATTAGAAGGATTAGGATTAGATTCCAAATCAATGAGATGATTGAACGAAGTAAATATCTCAAATATTTGTACATTTGATTAGATCTACATGTTTAACTCCCATTTTTCTAACCAATTAGCACAACCATTCCCATATCTATAACTATGTATTATTTTTATCTCATGAATATGTTATAGGTTATTCAATGAATCATTAACCATATTACTAATATTCCATCTAGGATTTATCGCCTTATTGAGGTAGTTAATGTAGAGACTTAAAATCAAAAACTTCATCTTGATTATAATTATGTGTTATATTAACACTTTCAACCTCACTAAATCATTCTTCCTTTAATAGTTAATTGATTACCTAATGAATTATCCTAATCTACCCATAATGGAAAACTATATGGATTTAGAATTATCTATTTTATAAATACACAAATTGATTTATTGCCTCACCAAGGTGATGTCATCATACCAAGGTTGCAAGTAGGATCTTTTAATAGCTTATCAACCTCTCTTACACCCATCTTACACACTCAAGGATTTATGATTTGAATATCTTACATTGTTATGACATATTCCATACCTTTCCTTTCACATTCCATCTATCTAATTTATGAGATTGGAGGAATAATCTTGTGACCTTGATCTTAATTTAAATATGGATTATCCACAATCATTTCCCAATTCTATAAGTGAAAGTTCCTTCACACTCTTTCACCATGATTAAATAGTACAGTAAATCCCTATTAAATATCAAGGTTGTCACTCAATAATTATTTAATACTGCCAAGCCAAAATATCAAGGGGACAACAAGAGATGTTTCTCACATAGAATCAACATTGTTAAATAATTATAGACTAAAAGTTGACCTCAAGTCTACATTCATGTCTATTTACAAGTAAATATCCAATGAATGTATAAACTTAGTTGTGTCTTCTAGTTTATTTTTGTTGCTTGTTTACCATAGTTAACCCTAGGGAATAATCTTAGGATGTTATGTTCATGAGAGTTGTTTTGGATTTGTATTCAATAAGAATGGACTAACTTATTTGGGATTCATATTCAACATAATGTCATGCCCAGTGGGACTCCTATGCACCCCATAAACATTCTAAAGACCTTATTCATCCTCATAAGTGGAAGAATTAATCCAAAAAATTCAATAAAATATTCTCTTTTCTCTTCCAAAAATTGAAAAAATCTATTTTATGTGAAATTAGTATTTTTTCCCTCAATATCAATGGTTTCACTACTTTGTATTTAATGGTTTCATTGTAAAATCGATGATTTCAGCTTTTTAACATTTTAAATGATTTATTTGATAGTTTCACCCTATTAATTCGTGATTTCACTATAGAATTAGTGATTTTATCTTTTTTTTAACTTTTTTATTATTTTGGAGATGGTTGTAATTAATGGTTTTTCCTTTAAAGCAATTTTACCAATTTCATCAATAGTTTTGATCTAGTTTTTATAATTTTGACCATGTTTATTTTTATGCTAATTTATTTAGTTTTTTTAATTTGATAATCACTAATTTTTTGAATATTATATCTGTGGTTTATTTGTATAAATCAATGGTTTTTCCCTATGACAAAAAATATTTAGCTAAACAAACTTAATTTTAACTTTTTTGTTGAGTCCAAAACCCATTTTAAAAACTATTAATCACTCTTGTTTCAGTATCTTGATGAAAATTAGATTATATATTCTAATTAAATCACATTTGTTTTCAACACATATTGATTTGGTCTTAAAAATAAATCACATTTCATATTGGGTTGTAATGACAACTTATCATTTAGTCATTTCCCTTCTTGCTTTCAAATGTTTTACTTATTATAAGTTGTGAGTGTCATGTGAGATTATTTGTAGGTATGTTATAAAATTTTGGGTGACCCATAAATTAAAATTTCTTATTTATTTTTATCTTAAATATTTGCCTATTATTCTCTTCACTTTCCCTATTAAAGGAATACTATGAATCATAATGACAATACCTACCTTTTTTGTTTGACTGTGTGGGATGGATTTCATTACCTTATCACAAGTAATTAGGGAATCATGATGAAGATTTCACCTATCCTCATTCATAAAAACCTAATTTACACAATGAGGTATATAAATTGAGGCTATATTAATAATATCATAGCTAAAATGTCCTTCATAGTTTAATTGTTTTGGTATCACTTCACTAAAATCCTATGGATGAAGTAGTCATGAAGGGACATGATCCATTAGGGATTGGATCATTAAATAATTACATAATATTTATGTATTTTAACCCTTTAGGGGTAATATATAAATCCATCAAAAAATTTAAGTAAGACATCGTAGCCATAAAACTTTCACTAATGTATGGGTGCAAAAATAACATCCCTTGAAGATTGCCTATCATGTATGGACCTTTGAAATAAGATTGGAATTACAACACCACTATAATTGCATTTAATTATTTAATGAACCATTAAAATTTTAAATCCTCTAAAATGTGAGTATATCAAGGCTCAATGACTATGATTCAATCCTAATCTATCATTAAAATATGATTGTATTCCTGGATGTGGTTTCCTTAGATGTTGTGTCAAAACCTATCATATTCAAACCATTTCAAAATAAAAAAAACATATGATGTTATGTTCATGTATGTTTTTTTATTTTTATCACTAAAAATTGACTAACCTATTTTGAATTATTATTTTATAATTAATTATGTCTAATGAGTCTCCTTCTAATAATCATAATATTATATTTAATTCCTTGGACATTTGGATTCTTAAAAGGAATACACTTGCCTCTACGACATGATTTATTTGAATTCCTATGAGACCCACATATGTTGCTAAGAATAATTTATTGGTATCTTTGATACTTCCTCCTCCTCTTTCCTTACTAGTATTACCTTTTAAGGACCATTAAAATTAAACTTAGCTAAGGCATACAAGGTTTTATCCATTTGACCTTCCTTAGATGCCTTCATATTATTTTACAAAAACCTATATGGAGATGTATAAAGTATAGTTTTGGATTATAGTTTATTTCAATTTTGGGATAACATTTTTTCAAACCTTTTGAAGATAAATACATTATCCTTCATTACTTTATCAATAATTATTCCAACTTTTGTATCATTTCTTCTCTTATTTTTAAAAATTATAAGATTCCTCTCTCTCCATAATCCATAAAATATATGGGTTAGGGCTATCCTCCATAATTTATTTAAAGCTAGTGAAGATAAATGGGAACTCTATTGATCAATTATGTCTAAAATATAACTTAGTCTTGTTAGGTGTGAAGTTATTATTCACACAATCACTATTCATCTAAAACTATTCATTGGTGGGGCCCAAGTGGTGTGCATATGGCATGACCAAGGTGACTGGGCATATGAGGTGGCACAAGAGTGACATGGAATGACCCATAGGTAATCTTTCTTTTTTAAAACTATTTGAGAGATAAAATGGGATTCCATTTTCAAAAACACATGATTTCACACATGTGGGAGAAAAGTAGAGTTAAAAAGAAAATAATTTTTAATCCATTCTTTTCCCATGTAGGTGTGGGGATTCCATGTTGGAAGATATTATGATATTTGAAGGAATATCTTACCCCTTTAATATTTCAAATGATTTTTAGGTGTATTACTTGGATGTTTCATCATTTTTCCCACATGAGAAAGTCAAAATGTGATTAGATTCTTTGAAAGTTAATTAAAGACATGTGGGTAGTGGGGACAAGCACTATTCTTTATTGGGTATCTTTTGACCCAATGGAAAATCATGGTTAAAAGTGAGGTGTACCACTTTATTGTTTTCAAATATTTTATTTTAAAGTTTCAACTTGCATTATGATGTCTCCATGACTACTATACATGTAATAGTGAAATGGGGCAAAATATTTCACTATTCATGTCTTTTCTCCCTTGTATTCTTCATTTTATTTTCTTTTGGTTTTAAGTATGTGGGTTCACTTCATCAAAATTAAGGTTGAATTTTATGCATTTTATTTTATATTGTAAGATTGTTTAAGCTTAGTGGATTGAAGAGAAAAATAAGGTTGTTGGAAGAGAGAGAGTGAGGATAGTGTGTGATAGTTTATGTTACAAGTTGTATTCTCCAAGTTCTTCTAGAATAATAATAAAGAGATGAAAAATTCTCCATGTATGTATCCCAAGTTGGGTGAAACATGTAACCTTAGTGTCTACATTCTTCTTTTGTGGTTTGCATTTACATTTCCAATTCCATCTTGTATTTTGATTTGCAAAGTTTTAATTTCTATTTTATAGAGATCCATGTTGTATTGAAACTTAGAGGAAGATTTATACTTTATAGTGTTTGAAAATCCTAAAAAGTGTTATCAGAGTAAGGTTTTACTACTATTTTTCTAAGTTACAGGGAGCTAAAGTGTGTTTTGGCTTTAGTGAGAGTTATGGTAGAAGATGGTAAGTCAAAGGTGGAGAAGTTCAATGGATAAAAATTTAGGTTATGGAAGATGCAAATGGAAGATTATCTTTAACAAAAAGACCTCTACTTACTATTGGGTGTAAAAGCAAGAAAACCATCAATAATCTTAGATGAGGATTGGGAGTTGTTGGATATAAAAGCACTTAGAACCATCTGGCTATGTCTTGCTTCAATAGTGGCCTTTAACATTTCCCAAGAAAATACTATTGAGAGTCCTATGATAGCCTTGTGAAAGTTTTATGAAAAAACATCTACCTTTAATAAATTTTTTCTCATGATAATATTATTCAATATGTGAATGAAAGAAAATGGTTCAATAGTTAACCATTTGAATGATTTTAATACTGTGACTAGTCAACTAGATTCAGTTAATATTAATTTTGATGATGAAGTTAGGGATCTCCTAATGTTATTTTCCTTACCTTCAAGATAGAATAGTTTGGTCATGGTAGTAAGCAACTCTATCTCACAAAATTTAAAGTAAAAGTTTGAGGATGTTGTATGTGTAATACTTAGTGATAAAATGTGAAGGGGGAACATGGGTGAGATATCCACATCAAGAAATTGTTTTGGTATGGAGACAAGAGGGAGATCAAAGACACAAAGAAGAGTAAACTATGGAAAACTTAGAAAATGTTCAAGGTCAAAATCCACTAGAAGGATTGAGTGTTGGTATTGTGAGAATTTGGGTCATATAAAGAAATAATGTTGGGATCTTCATGGAAAATATGGAAAAGAGAAAAAAAAAGGTACCAATGAAGCTAATGTAGTAGGTGAGACACTAAAATATGCTTTAATTATTTATCTAGATAATATTCATGAATCTTGGGTTTTAGATTCTGGTGCTTCATTTTATACCACCCCTAACAAACACTATTTTGGAGATTATGTTAAATTTGAGTTTGGACATATATATCTTGGTTATGATAAACCTTTTAGTATTATTAGAAAAGGCAATGTTGGTGTGAAACTATAGAATAGAAACACTTGGGTGCTCAAGGATGTGAGGCACGTTCCCAGTTTAAAGAGGAACCTGATTTTTATAGGACAGTTGGGAAGAGATCAGTGCATTATCACTTCTACTGGTGACTCATGGAAAGTCACAAAGGGTGTTCTAGTGGTGGATAAAGATGAGAAGGTGGGTTATTTGTATTTATCCACAATTATTTGTAACTAATCTTGTGATTTAGTTGCTTTAGGTGTAGATGCAATTTTATGGAATTATAAACTAGGCCACATTAGTGAGAAATGAATGAAAATCCTTCACTTAAGATTAACAGGTCTTAAAATGATAAACTTAGACCTTTTGAGCACTGTATATATGGGAAATAGAAATGGGTGTAGTTTCTAAAGGTTATACCAACCAAGAAGATAAAGAAGTTACATCTTGTGCATATAAATGTATGGTGACCTAGTTAGGTATCATCTTTTGGTGGTTATTTATATTATGTCACCTTCATAGATAATGCAACAAGGATATTTTGGGTTTATTGCATCAAAAGAAAATTTTATGTATTTTATACCTTTAGGAGATGGAGAGCTTTAGTTGAAAATTAGATAGTTTTAAAGCTTAAGTGCCTTAGGTCAAATAATGGTGGGGAGTATTTTAGTAAGGCATTTAATGATTACTATTCATAGAATGGAATTTAAAGGTAGAGAATGGTTCTAGGACCACTATAGAAAAATGATATGTCAAAAAGAATGAACATAATAATCATGGAATGTGCTAGGATCATGAGTTTTCATATAGGGCTACCATTGTAGTTTTGGATAGATGCAGCTAATACATCTATGTACTTAATTAAAAGAGGACCTTCTATAGCCTTATATGGTGAGATATTAGAGGAAGAATAGAGTGGTAAGAAGGTTTAATATTATTTTTTTAGAGTTTTAAATTGTGAAGCTTTTGAATATATTGATAAAAATAATAGGAATAAGTTAGAGGAAAAATCTCATAAATGCACCTTTATTGGCTATGGTTTTGATGACTTTGGTTTCCAGTTATGGAATGAAGAAGAAAGGAAGATCATCTAGAGTATGGAAGTAGTATTTAATGAATAAGTCATGTACAAATATCAGTTACAAGATAAAAAATCAAGAGGAAGCCAAGAAAGAATACACAATGTTGGAGGACATCACAAATGTAGATGTCCTAAAAGCACCAGAATAGAATGTGAGGCAACAACATGAACCATCAAATCCTATTATGAGTATATATACAAAAGTAAGTAGACCCCCTAAATGATTTTATCATTCATTTAGTTATTTATTACATACTGATGGTGGTGAGCTAAAAATCTTTGAATAAGCAGTGTAGATTGATGCCAAGAAGAAGTGGGAGCAGGATATGGATAAGGAGTATGACTCTCTCATGAAAAACCAAACATGGGATTTGGTTGAGCTTCAAAAAGGAAAGAGGGAATTATAGAACAAGTGGATTTATAAGATGTAAGATGGTGAAAATATGAAGTACAAGTCAAGATTAGTGGTAAATAGATTTTCATAAAAAAGGTGTTGATTTCAATGAAAATCTGTCTCTTATGGTTAAAATGACTTCAATTAGAACTATTCTATGTTTAGTTACAAAAGAAGATATACACCTAGAATAGTTAGATGTAAAGATTAAATTCCTTCATGGGGATTTGGATGAGGAGATATACATGTAATAAACACAAGTATTTGAAGTCAAGGGTAAGGAGAAACTAGTGTTCAATGTGTTGAAGAGCTTGTTGGCCTAAAACAAGCTCCTAAACAATGGTATCTCAAGTTTAACAATTTCATGTTAGAACATGGTTATTATAGACGTCATTTTGACCATTGCATGTAATTCAAAAGTATCAATAATTGAAGCTTTATTATTCTACTATTGTATGCATATGACATGTTAGTGGCATGATCTAACATGTAGGACATTGATGCACTCAAAACATAGTTGGGTGATTCTTTCTCTATGAAGGATCTTAGTGTTACTAAGAAGATCCTTGGGATGTGGATATTTAGAGATAAAAAGAATTAGACACTGAAATTATCCTAGGAAGATTACATAAAGAAATTATTGGAGAGGTTTAGCATGAAAAATGTAAACCTTTTTGGGACTCGTTTGGTTGGCCACTTCAAGTTGACAAAGGAGTAGAGTCCCTAGATAGAAGAAGAAAATAATCACATGAGTAAAATCTCTTACTCATCAGTAGTGGGTAGTATAATGTATGCTATAATGTGTATGAGGCCTAACATTACACATGTAGTGGGAGTGGTGAGAATATTCATGAGTGATCCAAGAAAGGAACACTGGTAGGTAGTTAAGTGGATTGTTCGATATCTGAGAGGGACCATGGATTTAGTACTGTGTTATTATGGATCAGATGTTTTTATATGAGGATATGTTAATTTAGACATGGTAGGAGATTTAGATGGTATTAAGATCACTACCAGTTATGTATTTCCTATGGGTGGTACAATGGTGAGTTGGATCTCATATTTGCATAAAGTTGTGGCACTTTCTACCAAAAAAGTTGAGTATGTTGTAGCTACATAGGTGATCAAGTAAGTGATATGGATATAGAAACTGATAGTGGAGTTGAGACATCAATAAATAAAAGGATTAATTTTGAATTGATAGTCATAGTGTCATATGCTTAGCAAAGAACACAATAATTCACTCTAGGATAAAGAATATTCCATTGAGATATCACTTCATATGGACAGTGTTGGAGGAGTAGCAACTAAAGTTTGAGAAGATACATATGGATGACAACCCTACAAATATGTTGACCAAGGTGGTGATGAGATTTAATCTGAAATTTTGTTCAACTTCTATGGGTCTTCAAGGATGAGGAAGATCAGGATGAGAAGTTTGTGCAGAAGGGGCATCAATAGTAAGAAGTTATGGAATACTAACTTCAAGTGGGAGAATTTTTAGGTGTGAAGCTACTATTCAAACAATCACTATTCATTTAACACTATTCATTTGTGAGGCCTAGGTGGTGGGCCCATGGTGGGAGTCAGGTGACTAGGCATTTGAGGTGGCATAAGAGTGACATGGTATGACCCACATGTAATCTTTCTTTGTTGAAAATATTGGAGAGAGAAAATGGGATGCCATTTTAAAAAGCACATGATTTCACACATGTAGGAGAAAAGTGGAGTAAAAAATAAAAGAAATTTTATTTCATTATTTTTCCATATAGGTGTGAGGTTTCCATGTTGGAATATATTATGAAATTTGAAGGAATATTTGACCCCTTTAAGCTTGCACATGTTTGTGGGGCATAGTACTTAGAGGCTTCATCATTTTTTCAACATGAGAATTTCAAAAGGTGATTTAAATCTTTGAAAGTTAATTAGAGACATGTGGCATAGTGGGGATAAGCACTATTCTTGATTAGGTATCTTTTGACCCAAGGGAAAAACATGGTTGAAAGTGGGGTGTACCACTTGATTGTTTTCAAATATGCTCTTTGAAATTTTCAACTTGCATTATGATGTCTCCATAACTACTATTCATGGAATAGTGAAATGGGGTAAAATATTTCACTATTTATGCCTTTTATCCCTTGTACTCTTCATTTTCTTTATTTTTTAGTTTTAAGTATGTGGGTTCACTTAGCCAAAAGTAAGGTTGAATTTTATACAATGTATTTTGAATTTTAAGCTTGTTTAAGCTTGGTGGATTAAATAGAAGATTAAAGAGGTTGGAAAAGAGAGTGTGAGGATAGTGTCTGATAGGTTTATGTTTTAGGTTGTATTTTCTAGGTGCTGATAGAATAATAATAAAGAGATACAAAATTCTCCATGGACATAGCCCAAGTTAGGTTAACTACGTAACCTCAGTGTCTACATTCTTATTTTTTGGTTTGAATTTACATTTCCAATTCAATATTTTATATTTATTTTCAAAGTTTTAATTTCCATTTCATATATATCCACATTGCATTGCAACTTGGAGGAGGATTTATATTCCGTAGTGTTTTAAAATCCTAACAAGTCTATCCCATGAGATATTAAATAGAGTGAGGATAAAATCCATAGCCTTTAGATTAAAAGGGCATTGTAGGAATATTATTAACTTATTTTTATTCCTTCCCACAAAGGACACATATATTTGGTATAGGGAATAATTTTCTCATAAGGTTATCAAATGTGATGATCTTATTTTTAGCATCTAACTAGTATAAAAATTGATCTTAGGGATGAGGTCCTTATTAAAAATAAATTCCAAAGTAAATCCATCCTTTTAGGGATTAAATTTAGTGATATGCCCAAATTTAAAATTATATAATCCATCCTCCACTAATAACCAAATCAATTCACCTTCTTTGGGGAAGTGATCAATAACCTCAAGATTAATACTTGCAAAATATAGTATTTTATAGTATTTCCCATCCCATTAACTTCCTAATATTATTTAACCATTTCCATTATTGATATTTTTAAAATTGGGAAAAAATAATTCCAAGGAACCATA
>JARHVA010003557.1:1850000-1867500 GCA_037957365.1 Torreya grandis
TAAGTATAACCTACCCTTATACCATAAGACATTACCTTTCCATTCAAAATTTTCAGAGGCTAAAGTACCTTGCTAGAGATTCTAAATCAGAACCTATGTATCCTTGTCTTGATCTCATTCTAACTTGGCTTCATCCAC
The DNA here is from genome assembly GCA_037957365.1 of Torreya grandis. Classification (NCBI taxonomy): domain Eukaryota; kingdom Viridiplantae; phylum Streptophyta; class Pinopsida; order Cupressales; family Taxaceae; genus Torreya; species Torreya grandis. Next base: position 1,850,139 of record JARHVA010003557.1, read on the forward strand.
CCAATCTGCTTGCAACATGGACATAACACAAAGTAATGCTTCTGTGGATGTATCCCATCTAGATAGTACATCTACTACTATAGTATCTTTACCCTTCTTGTACATGATTTCAAAATCATAACCCAACATTTTGGTTACCCACTTTTGTTGTTCCTTAAATGATAATCTTTTCTCCAAAAATTATTTGAGACTATCATGATCTATTTTCACCTTAAAGTGTCTACCCATCAGATAGGGCCTCCATTGTTTACCTGCATGAAGAATAGCCATCATTTCTTTCTCATAAAAAGGTTTCTGTAGATTCTTACCTTTGAATTGATGATTCTTAGATATAATGGGTCTTCCTTCCTACATTAGTACTACTCCCAACCTGAATCTGGAAGCATCACATTCAATAGTGAATGTCTTTGAGAAGTTTAGAGTAGCCAAAACTGGGGTGGTGCACATAACTACTTTCAGTTTCTCAAATGCTTTGGTGGTGGAATCATTCCAATGGAGGGCATCCTTCTTTAACAATGCAGTGAATGGAGTTTTTATGCTACCATAACCTTTAAAAAATCTTTAGTAGTAACCTATTAGTCCTAGGAACCCTCAAAGGTTTTTGAGAGTTTTTCGCATGGACCATTCCATCATAGCTTTTATATTCTGAGGATCAAATTTGACACCTTCATGGGAAACAATGTGACCTAGGTACTCTACCTCCTATACTACAAAAGCACATTTGGATGGATTCACATAAATTTAATGCTTCTCCAAAACTATCAACACCTATTTCACATGTTACAGATGTGCTTCCCATGTCTGACTATAGATCAATATGTCATCAAAGAAAACTAACACAAACTTCTTTTAAAAAGGCCTAAAAATAGTGTTCATCCAGCTCTAAAAAGTAGATGGTGCATTTGTAAGACCAAAGGGCATTACCAAAAACTCATAATGGCCCTCATGTGTTCTAAAAGTAGTTTTATGAACATATTTATCCTTGATTCTAATTTGATGGTACCCCATGCAAAGATCTAATTTTGTGAAATAATTAGCACCATGCAACTCATCAAGTAAATCATCAATTAATGGAATATGAAACTTATCTTTGATGGTGTACTTGTTGAGTTCCCTATAATCTAGGCACATCCTCCATGTGTCATCCTTATTCTGCACCATGACCATTGGTGATGAATATGCACTTTGGTTGTGATTTATGATCCTTGCCTCTAGCATCTCATGGACCATCTTTTCAGTTTCACTCTTCTCTACATATAGATATCTATATGCTTTGATATTTGGTGGTTCTCTTTCTAGTGGTAGTCATTTGTAGATCAAGATGTGTAGATGTGTATGTTAGTTGAACTTTTGTGGAACATAACAATGAAATAATTCCATCTACCCCCTTTTTTAGCATCTTGGTCATCTGATGTGAACTAATCAATTGTGGAGATTCTGCCTATAATCAATGTAGTTCAATTTTCCTACCTTCAGAATGAAAGTGCATGAATAGTTCCTAGAAGTTCATCTCAAGGGTACCCAAGGTTGTGAGCCATTGGACTCCCAAAACAATGTCTATGCTACCTGTGGTAATAGAAAATATAGGAGAATTGATACCCATAACAAGCTTAATACTATGTAATTTGCCTAAATAATTAATTGTGCCTCCATCTACAATTATGACCTAAAATTTTGGTGTTGGGTAGATGAAATAGTTCGATCAAGTGGCCAACTTATGGTTGATGAAGTTATGTGTGCTCCCTGAATCAGTCAACATTGTCACCTTCTATTTCTTGTGGAAACTGACCACCATAATAATTTCTATAGTGCTAATACCTACAAGTGCATGACAAAAGATTGTAGGTTGGGAATATTTAAGTACCTCATGTATCTCTTCCTCATCATCATTGAAGGCATAATCTTCTCCTCATCTTCATTATATCCCTCAATGTAGAATAAATTCTTCTCATCACATCTATGTCCTTTTCTCCACTTGCTGTCACAACTGAAACATAATCCCTTTGCACGGTTCTCTTCAATTTACTGAGGGGTCAATTTTGTAAGTGGAGGAAATGTTGGTGTTGATATGCTATGATATTTTAAGTGAGTGAATGACTGCTTCTTGTTGGTTATGAATGTTTCCTTAGCTCTACATGCCATGATAATAGAATCAAAAATCTTAAGTGTATTAAACATGCATACTTCATTTTGAATGTGTTCCTTGAGTCCACCCAAAAATAGGTCATTCAATTTATCCTTAGAAGTCTCCACACGTAAGGAGACATTCTAAAAATGATGAATATAATCTTTGGTGGAGCTAGTTTGTCATAATTTTGCCAATTGGCTGAAGTAATTCTCTGTCACAATATTGGCATAGTGTAATTATAGTTCCTATGTGAATACTGACCAAGTGACACTGAGAGTCATCTTTATCTTTTGAGCACACAACCATCAACACCAAATGAATTGATTAGGTTAATGATACAAGGATGCCATGGTAACCTGATGTCCACTTGGGATCTAATGTAGATAAAAAAAATTCTCCATTTGGTTTATCTTATTGAGTGGATCTTTTCCATCAAATTTGTGCATATCCACCTTTGGTAATAGGTTCCTTTATGGCAATGTAGTTGGATTTGAAATAGACTGGTTGGGAGAACCACCCTAGTGGGGTTGTGTAATAGTGATATTTCGATGATTTGATTGATTATTTTTCAAATCCATCATGATATCTACAAAACTATCTTGTATGTATTTGATATTAGATTGTATGCCTTGCATCTCACTTTAAATTCCTTGCACACTATAGTCAAGCTGGCTCACTTTGTGATCTATGTTAGAGAACCTTGGTACAAAGGATCTAGTACATACCCCTTCTGACTCCATCTCTTCCTTTTTAGGAGTTTTACCTGGAGTTTTATCACCCTTTCCTTAGCCTCGAGTTTGTAGACCTACCATGAAAGGGCTTTACAATGTCCACCTTGATTGACACTTTTAATCCAACTTTGACCAAGCAATTTTGGACTTATGTCAGCCTCAAATAATAACATACAAAGAACATACCCTATCCAATTTTTTATAATCTTTCCAAAAATTTAAATAACTAGAAAAAATTCTTTGAATTGTGCACTATAGAGTAATTTTATGTAAAAAACTAAAATGGTGATAAATTTTGTAAAATAGATCAAAATGATATGTAATTTTAATGGAATCTTAATTTAATTATTTATCACCTCCAATAAAAAAATATCAAATAAATTCACAACTAATTTTTAGATATAGCCAAATTTTAAAAAATTAGGGTTTCACCCACAAGATTACCCAAATCATAGCTCTGATACCACTTGTAATGAAATTACTTCAACAATAAAGTAGAATATCATAAATAGATACAAATATTAATAAAATATATAATAATATATGATAATAGACAAGCCATTTTGAGGGTGAAACCTCCACAAGCTTCAATAAGAGTAGAATTCACAATATGATGATAAATAATTACCCACTACCTCCTATATATAGTATATCTAGGCCATGGTTACTCCATTGGCCAACCTAATAACGAAATTAATTCATAGATAAATGTGATATATCATCAAAGAGGGACAAGTAAGACATAATTTGGCTATTTTTATCCTAATACATGTGTTAGGTTAGGGGCGTAACACTTTTTTTCTTGCAACAAAAATAATACTTGCACCATGATTTTTCCTAAGATATATTACTATCTTATGTTTATTTGTGTTATTTACCACTCTTACATTCCATGAAATTAATTTAAATTTTAAAAGTTTGAATAAATCCTCCTAAACTCTAGAGTTATATGGATCCCATTTTCAACCTCTTTGTATATTTCCTTAACATGAATAAATATCACCTTGGGTCTTCTTACTTTAGTTTTCATCCCCATGTCAACATTATTTTCTAGTAATTCTTGTTATTTTTGAATTGAAATTGTAATCCAAATTATACTATTTAACTTCTACATTTTGAAATTGTGGTAGGGAATATGGAACTACTTCCTCCATATCTATTATTATTTCTTTCCCTCTTTTGAGACTATTTCCTCTTTTTCTAATTCTAATATCCTATAGGATCACTCTAATTCATGTTTCAATTCGTTAGGATTTTAGTTACTTTATTATATTTTTCATTTTTATTTCTTCTTCTATGCTATTATTTTATATGTTCATTTTTAGTGGTGGATAAACCGGTGATGATATAGGGTATAGTTTCAAAGGATATCCTTTCTTTTCTTCTTCAATTCGATATATGTTTTTATCTGGTCTATGTTGTTCCTTTTCCATGATTTGGTCTTCAAGGTAATTATCCTTACTAATGTATTTACTGATATTTTTTATTGATATTTTATTCTCCAAGTGCAATTCTCTTTCTTATTATAGACACTTAAATTTTACCATTTAGTGTCAAAATTCACTTTGACACAAAAATTCTTCTCATTCCACAATTTGAATTCAAACTAGCATCACTTCCTTATATAGTTAAAATAATTTATTAGTTATTATTTAATTAATTAATTATATTTATTAACATCAATTTCCTCCCAAATTAATTAAATATAGATTTCCACCTCACCTAGACATCCTCCACATTCTCAACCATATGTTGGCTCATCCAACTACCTTCCTAAACTCCCTCAACCACTTTCTTCTCAACCCATGGAATTGGTAATCATCCTCATGGATGAGGACTAATTCCTCACCACTGATTATTTATTATTTCAGCAAATTCAAATAATCCTCAACCATTAATCTCCTCTCTCGTAAGCCTATAAATTAATGTACAATTAGTAAATTTCAATCATCAACATTTATGCTAACAAATTGATATTCAATTGTCAAGCAAATCCAAGTGAATCCAAGTAATCAAAAAACCTCTTGAATACCAAAACATTTCCAATTCCCTTTACCTTGAAGAAGAGTTGAGAGTCAACATATATTTCATTTAGTATTAAATCATGTTCAAACACAATGGAGGATGTTTATTCCACTTTGGTTTTTTAAGTGTGTGTTTAGTTTGTTTTTGTTCATTCATTACTTTATCATTGAAGTCTAAGTTTCTAGTTTATATTTGATTTCATTTGATTTGACTTCTTATCTTATATTCTAGAATTAGCTCTTATACAATCTAGCATGCTTGATGGGAATTTCACTCATATTCACACATCATAGACATCATATATGATTTATGAGTATAATTTAGTTGTTTTTCATGTGCACATTCATTTAATCTTGATTTTAAAAGGGTTTTTTTTAGTTTCATGTCTATCTTTTGACTTTTTAATGGTTTATTATAGGTATATCTACATAATAGTGGATTCAAAGACATCATCATATAAATTTTAGATGAAAAAAAAAATCTATTATTTTTAGTGTCTTTTTTTTAGTTTTATACCTCCTAATAGCTTTATTTTATGGTTTAATTCTATTTTTTTCTTTTTAGTTTTCTATTTTGCTTCTTTTTTTAGTAATAATAAAATTGTATCTTTATTTATTCAAATCATAGAAACACACAAAAACAAAATTCTTCTATTAATTTTTATTGTTTTTTATAGTTTTATTCCTCCTAACAACTTTCTATTATTGTTTAACTATTTTTTGTCTTTTCATTTTTCTATTTTGTTCTTTTTCTAAGTAGTAGCAAAATCATTGCATTTTGCAACGAAATTGCATGAGCTATTGGAATAATTTTAAAGTAACTATTATGTCTATATTTGTTATTTTATAACTTTCCAAGATCCCTATGCTTGTTTTCCTTTATTATGAACTCTATATTATAGTTTATTTTTATTGCATTATTTTTTTCTCTATTTTTGTCTTCGATCATAAATAGTGAAAATAGCCATATATTCAATGAAATAGTGGAATTATTCATCAAAATTATAGCATACATCAGTGAATCATGACATATAACAATTAAATAATTAAACACAATAGTAAAATTACAAATAAAATTATAAAAATTATCATAAGTAATAACAAAATTATTCTATTTACTACTATTTTTCTTTTTGTCTTTATTCTCTAAGTCTTCTAATTGTTAATGAATCCATTGTTTTATTTGACTATGAAATAATGAAATTGTTATAAAATATTTATTTTATGTAATTTTAGTTTATTTTTCTAACACTTTTTTAAGTTTCCTTAATATTCTATCCACACAAACGACTTATAACAGTTTATGTGTAGGTCACTAGTCAAAGACAAATTTAAAAATCTAGAAAAATAAAAAATTAACTTGTTTTTATTATTCTTGTTTTGTTCAAAGATTTTTAACCATTTTTCTACTTCAAACTTTTTCATTTTTATTAGAGATTAGATAACATTTCAATTCCTATAGATTATTAATATTTCATTTTCAGGTAATTTTTGTGTTTTTCTCTTGTTGCATATGCTCTTTTCCATGCCATTATAGTGGTGGTGATACCTGGAAAATTAAAAAAAAACATTCAAATTTTTTGTTACATAAGACCCACTTGCATGTGTTATCTTCTCTTGGCATCACATTATTGGTGATACCTAAGAATTAGAGGTAAGTGTTAGTTTTTTATTTTTATTTGATTAGGGTTTCTATGGACCATGGGTTTCATCACCATGTGGTATTCCAACCTATATATTAGTGAGGTATAAAATTGAGTTAGATTTATCTCTATTAGCCAAGAAGTCTTGTGTTTTAATCATGTTATGAAGTGAGGTGATTCCATGCTCCAAAACATAGTCCTTATAAAATATTACTTGAAGTTTGTTTTTTTTATGTAAACAAACTAAAATATTATGACTGTATTAGGCACATTGGAACTAGACCAATTTGTGTTCATCTATCAAATTAGCTTCTTCCATGGGTTTTGGCCTTATTGTAATTAAAGGTATATAAATGACTCCCATAAATAATATTGTTTAAATCTTAAGCCTAGGAATTACATCTTGCCATCTAATTTGTAGTTTATTGGTTGGAGGTTTACGTCAAGAATCTACTTTCTACGCACCCTTGAAACTAAGCTTAATGGGCCATTAAAATGAAAGGATTAACCATGTTTACTACCTTAAAGTAATATTCTACAACTAACATAATTTCCAAGTAGGTGACATTGAAAGCCTACATGTTATTCAATTCCCTTTACCTAGATTTTACCCTTTTTTGTTTAATGCATTTGTGTTTAGATTAAATTTGTTTGTTTGATTCCTTGTGAAATACCATGTGATAAAATACTTGATTGAAAAAAAAAAAAATTATTATTAAAATAATTCATAATCTAAAAGTCACAATTTTAATCTGAAAAAAAATAAAAAATAAAAATAATCTTGTTATCAATAAACTTTTAGTCACTTTGGTCTTTTAATTTCTTAGTGTCTAGTATTAGTATTTTTATCTTTTTGTTGAGTCAAAGACTTTCCATTATCAATTTTTCCTATCACAAAGCACATGGATATGACAATTAATCATAGTTTGAGGGATGATCCTTTTGACAATGACCCCTTCTAATTTGGTATTAAAAAATACCAAGGTCACCATGTTGAGATACAAAAAATCCATGACAATAAAAAGGAGGGAAAATATTATCAATATGAGGGTATCACTAAGGCCATTTTTTATCCCCTCCATTTTATCAATACATCATGTCTATTGTATATACTATAAATTTGCATACTAAGTATGATATATTAAGTGTTACAGGCCTTTAATATTATTTTAATATACTACATATCCCTATCATAAGGTTTAATTTATTTACCATTAGTTACCTAGTAATTTATTTTTATAAATAACCTTTTCACCTCCCTAACCACCTAAATCTATTTAAGACTTAGGGAATCATAATATGTTAACCACCTTGTCCATGTATAACCCTATCCCCCATCAAATCTCATGCTTATAAACCCAAATTTACCCATAGTTGAAATAAACTAACATAAATAAAACCTTTATCTACCAAGTTGGGTGAATTGACACTAATTCTCTAGATCAATATCAACCCATTTATACACATCTAACCCTTTATCTCAAGGACCATAAGATTGAAACTTTAAATACTACTTGGATTTTTGGGAGAATTAAGGATACTATAATACTAGTTTGCTAAAATCATGCTACATACAATCTGCATTCATCATCACAAGCTTGAGGGTCTACTTGCATTTGTGAGAAGTAATTAATTTTGTTTAAAACCAAGTTAAAGGTAAGTATTTGTCTTGTTTATTTCATGTCTCACTAGTTTCTTTACTTCTATCTACTTATCTAGACCTTAGAATATATCCTATATCCCTCTATGTCCTTTTATTGTCCTTTGTGCTCTTTTTAGTTTCTATTTTTAATTAGGTATAGTTTTGAGTAGAATTGATGATAATTCATTATAAATTTTCACTAAACCTATTATATCTACATTGATCCACTATGTATGGTTTATAAAACTGAAACCTTTAATCTTAGATCTCCATCATTATTCATTTTGATTTTCTATCCTTTTAAACATGGCCTTGTTATGTAGATTACTTTACCCATCATTGTGCATGGTATCATTAATATTCATAATCATATTATAGTATCCCAACCCATTTTTATTGATTAGAGTGACATACCCTTTGATTTATCACTTTGTGCCATTGTTTACTCTCCCTCTATTGAAGCCACTACTGACAAACTTGATGTTATACAAGAGGATGTGAATGTTGTTATGACTTATTGGGATCAATACTTTTCTTAAATTGATATCTTAAACAAAGATTAAATAATAATAATTATTTTTATCTCATATTCATATTTTGTAATTTAAATTTTTATTTATTCACTTAATTATAAAAATAATGAGCTGACATCCACTTGAGGAAGTTCATAGCTTTCCAAGACTAGTTCTTAACCAGGTAGCTCACCTATCTATATATTAATCCATCTTATCCAAATTGTCTTTTTATGTATAATTTATTGTTCTAAGCCAAAAATAAGTTCCCTCATTCACTAGATTTAAAATGGTAGACAACCATATTTATATCTCTAGATATCCTTAATAAACATTTATTTCCATTATGTTTTTATTATGTTAATTAAATTAAATGAAAAAAACTACTATAACATTGAGCATGCTCAGTGGGACCCTACAGGTTTCATTTTTATTATTATAATAATTCCTTGTGAATTTATCCATTCTCATCCCTTTCTCTTAATTATTGTCTTCATTCAAAGTAAAATCCATCTTTTTTAAATTTCCTTTTTAAAGTTTAAAAATAACTACATCCATTCTTGCATGCTTAGGTAATTCATATAGAATAATCATGGTGGGTTAAATTTATAATATAAATCACTTCTTATACACACATACCAAACTAATTACATAAAAAACTCATCAATAATTTACATAAGGGAACTGATTGGGATTTCATCACCTAGTAGTAACCTTATTCTCAGTTATCCTAATTGGATTTGATCACCAAGGGGAGAATCAACTTAGTACATTAACTAAGTATATATCTTGGTTATTTGGTATATACTAGCTAAGCACCTAACACCCTTACATTATGGTGTGTGAAGTGAGGGGGAATGCCTCAATACTAGGCAATGTGTTAATTACAATACAACGATATTTTGAGCCTAAAAAACCTAAAACCATATCTAGATTGTTACTTCTTAGGACCTTCAATAACATTCTTTTTTTATCACACCTTAAATTCAAAAATTAAAATCATTTTAGGTACATCTTGTATCATGTGTGCCCTTATTTTTCACTCAAAGATTAAAAAAATACTATCATGGGCTTTTTGTTTTGTTTTCTTGATTTGTCTTTCATTACAACATGGTTTTGATGTGATAGCAATCACTAAATAAAAATAAACCCCCAACTTCATCCTCATCTATGGAGAACTCTCCTATTCCTCCTACTTCCACTTATTCCATAGGGGAAGGTATTCACTAGTATTATACTTAGGGTGATCCTGAATTAGCCACCATATTGGATAGTAATCCAATCATACTTAACCATTACCTTAGCTCCTAAGTTATATGTATTCAAATTTCCATCCATATATAATTTTATAGGAATAATTATGGCATGCCTTTAGAGTAAGGTAAAGGGTTTACCATAGCTATAATTTTCTCACATAATAATCCTCCATCGATAAGTTCTGACACTAACACTATGCACCTTTAAGCAACCTACCTCTGGTAATGTCTAGTGTTCCATCCCTAAGTAGTACCCAAGATCATAATTCTACTATACCTCTACCTATGTCTACTCTACCTCTTATCATAACACTTCAAAATGTAATTATCTCAATCAATAACTCTTTTTATTATCCAAACTAGTGTACCTTTAAATCCCTAGACTCAGCATTTGAAGTAAGCCCTCATAAGTCAACCTCTTCAATAATATATCTCATTAACCACCAAATACATAGATAGCATTTAAGCTATTTTTTTTAATTATATACCCTAATAGGCCCCACAATATGTGCTAACATCTCAACCAATCATGACCACATTAGTTAGTCACCCTTTATCCTATCCCTTTTTCACTCTACTTGGTAACTACCAAAGTTTGAAATAGAATGCCTTGTGAGGTATTCCTTAATACAATACCCAACTAGACCTTATGATTATCCTCATGAATAGGATGGCCAATTTGGAAGCCTTCACCTTTGGTTAGAAAAATATTCTCACTTATGAGAAAATATGTAATGAACCTATTAACCTAGTTGTCCCCATTAGACCATACCCTTCATAATGGGATATTTAGAAGTTTACAAAGTTTCAAAATAAGGAAGACCCCTAGTATCATATTTGAACATTTAGACACACTTTCTATCTTGTATCTCATGATGATGTTTTTCTATTTAGGATTTTTCCCATGTCACTAGCTGGACCAACCTTAGACTAGTATAGTTTGATCCATCAACATTCCCTATTCTATTTTGGGTAGTTGGACCAAATATTCTTAGAGTATTTTTCTATCAACATTGCAAGAAAAGAAAATATCACCAAAATTTATGCCATCCATAGTTTGATGATGAATCTATTGTTGATTTTATGGCTAGATGGAGGAGTCTCATAAAATAACTCACCTTTTCCATTCTATAACCCAAACTAATTTAATTATTTGCAAAATCATGTGCTAAACATATATCATCTATGTTACAAATATAATCCCTCAAAACCTTTGATGGGGCATTTTTGAGGGCCTATAAATTAAAAATTAGAGTGTTGGAATAAGGGAAAGTGAAATTAAAGAGTAAAAACTTAAAAATTGATCCCTCTAAATGGAATAATAATAATAAGACCAAATTAACTACTAATGTGATAGTCATAAAATCAGCACCACCATAAGCAAAAAGTCAATCTAATCCCTCTACCTCTCAGGCACAATCCCAAAAACTATTAACACATTTTATTCCATGATAGTATACATATTTAGAATAATCTTATGTGTTTATCTTATATAATATTTTAAATTCATCTCTCATTAAACTTATTATAATGAGACCTCTTGATTACTCTCACCCTAAACCTAGCTAGTTCAAGGAAAATGACTTTTGCAACTTCCACCATGTAATAGGTCATGACATTAATAGGTATCACTATTTTAAATGTTTAGTAGTGAAACTTATTTATCAAGGGTAATTAAAACTAGATAACCCTAATTAACCCCATAATCAGTCTATAAAAATCTTTAGGTAGTCACTCCCTAACCAATCTTCCACATCTAATTTTGTATAGACTAATTCAATATCCACCTCAGACTTTAAAACCCATGTAATTAGTAAAATCCATGATCAACTTCTATCTAAATAAGTTGGTAGTACTATTATCCTTGATCTCCTTATAGGAGATGCCTATGAACCATATAAATTAAGTGAAGTTATCCCAAAAAATCACTCAAGATTTATGGATCTCATTATTTGGGACCCACTTGAGGAAATGTTATCTAAAAATATTCAAGATGATCAACTACAAATAAAGGAATAAAATACTATTAAGGAAAAGGCTTGTTTAGACATTCCATAAGATATGAATACCATTCCTCATATCCTATAAATACCTATGTCTAGCAAACCCATCCCCTCTAGCTTACTACCCCCTAAGAAATATATCACATTGCCTTAAATCAACTCAAGAATAGTTCCCCTTATAAATCAAAAAGAGATAAATCTTAGATAAATTAAGGGAAAAGCTACAGGTATCAAAAACAAAAACCTTGGGGTACCACAAGAATGGTCCTTATAATATCCTCCCATTAGGATTGAACTACATAAATATAATATCCCCACTACCACAATCAGATTCAAAAAGGGAAGGTGCCACTACCATCAATTCAAATAAAAGAATCTATATTGGGACCCCATTCTTTAGCAAGAGTAAAAGACACCATCATAAAATACTCTACTAAAGAGCATGTACCATCACAAAGTGATTTTCCCATTTTGATATTTCTAATACATATTATTTTAAATCCTTACTATCCATAAGGTTTATGTGTAAAGGATTATCCTAAGCATAAAGTGCCTAATATAGGGAATATTCAGAAAACTAGTTTGAAAAATCAATGTTAGAAGTCAAATATAACTTCCCTACAAATGCCTAGAAGATTAAAAAACTTAGTGAAGATCCATCGAAAAGATCTTATTCTAATAGCCTTGATGAACTTCTCTAAACCTCTCTCATCCTCTACCACCCATAAAACCCATTAACACTCATATTTAGAGACTAGTATGGTAATGAGAAAATAGGAAGTACATGTATCATCGAATGATAGGCCATGATATAGAGAGTTATAATGCACTAAAATTTGTGGTCCAAAACTTTTTATAATAAGATGATATTTTAATGGAATAGTTAGATCATGACTATCCACATAGTCAAACTACTAGGGTCACATCCACCACAAAAACTATTATGTTATCAATAGTATTGGAACAAGCTTCAAAATAAAATAATATATTTGATAGAGCTCAATAACAACCCCTAATATACCATTTATATGTGAATGAGTCTAAAAACATGAAAAATACCCCTTTATTTTAGATATACACCATCCACATAATTATGTAATCCCAAACCCAGGGTCATAACAACCACAATCATGATAAAACCAAAGTGACTATTACAAAATTTATAACTCTTACCATAAATAGTCCTACAACATCCAATTCAAAAACTAAAATTTATATTTTAGGAAAAACATAAAAATAATAATACTTCAAAATTAATATATGTATCTATTCTAAAGAAGCTTCATTAGCTCTTGATCAAGATGTCTCTATATGAACTTATCCAAAATTCTCCATAACATCGTGATGTTATGAGAGAAGCCTTGTAGGCCACTAAGATAAAAGATGATGATCCCTAGCCTCTATTGGCTTTCATTACATCACTTCAAAATACATTATCCATAACATTCCATGATTTGTAAATATCACCATTGCATTATGATGACCAAGATCCCCCACTATTTATCACTTACCAAATTGATTAGTTTTAAATCAAATGAGTAATGATTGATATTGATTAAAGTATAAATATCATCTCCTCTCATGCATTTAAGCAACTATAGTTACCTAGAATGGTTGTATTCATATCCTCAGATATTTTATAATCTTTCAATGATATTATTACCCCTACATTAGGAATGGTCATCCTTAACATCTAAATATGTGTATGTATTCTTACCAAATTATCTTTCATAATATAAGTAGAATTTAAATACAACATCCTGTTAGGATGTCCCTAGATATGTGTTACATAATACATCCCCTTCATCTTACATAGATGCATCAAATTTGAGCATGAGGGTAATATTGACAACATCCTCACCCATCCCCATCCATTTAAAACTTGTAACCTTACCTTTCAACTAAATGATGTTTTAATTCTATTACAAAATGCCACCCATCATCATCCAAGGAGGCATCCTCTAATATGACAATACTTGCATCAAGTATTGGTAAGGATTCCATTGATTTCATGTTTTAGTAGCTATAAATTGGAGAGTACTAGTTATTGACAATCAATACTATCCCTACTCCCCAAGAATATGGGCATCTAGACAAACAACATGCATATTATCCTAATCTCAGAGAGATTATTCACTTTGATCCACCTTTCCTCCACACTCATTTTATATATGGGGAAGTGAATCAACCTTATTTAGGTCTTCATAACCAAACCCATTCTAAACCAGTTACCTCAAATTTGTCATTCCTAGATAAACCCTACATTTCAAAAACTTACATATAATGTTGTGCTTGGAAGGGTTTTGTCATATGACATTATGAACAAGCCCCAAAAAAGGTTACGTTAGAATATTTTAAGAAACCACATGAAAAGCATAACCTCAATTGTAAAAAAATTCCCAACACTACCCTAGATGTTACTCTCCTTCCTATCCTTGAAGACGACATGCCATCCTCACCATCTAGCACCCCTTATTTGATAGAGAATGCCATATCCATTCCCTCAAAGTTTTTTTAAGTCAATTCCATTACTATAGAACCTCTTATCTATTATTACACTAGGTAGGTCAAAACCATTCCTATATCCTACCCAAACCTGTTATGGTGGGATTTTCCTACCATCCTTTTTTTGAGTACCAATATGATGAGTCTATCTTAACTCATTTAGGCATTGGTAACTACCATCTAGGTAAATCCATTCCATCTAAAACATATAGTCTATTACATATTAATACCATTGACATTAACATAGGATCTCATAAGACTTTGTGAATAGTTAAGGTCAACAAATCTTTAGATCCTTAGGAGCACTAGGATTTCACTACATTTCTAATAGATTATAGTGAAGCATTTTCTTGGTCCTATAGTGATATGCTTGGTATCATACTATCTATTATCATCCATAACATTTTCACATTCTCAAAATCCAAATTTATAAAGCAAAAGCTTTGAAAAATACCCCCTCACATTGCACTCTTATTAAAGGAAGAGTTACAACATCTCTTATTTTTCAACATTATCCAACTAATTGATTACTCTCAATGGATTTCTAATATCATCCTAGTCAAAAATCCCATAAGGGAACTACACCTTTGTAATAACTTTCATGACCTTAATCTTACTTGTCCTAAGGATGATTTCCCTCTCCCTAATATTGACCAATTAATGGATTTAATGGTTTGGCATGAAATTTTATCACTTATGGATGGTTTCTATGGATATAATTAAATCCTTATCACACCATAATACCAACATAAGACTTCATTTATAGCTCTTTGAGGGATGTTTTAATATCAAGTTATGCCTTTTGGCCTAAAGAATATAGAAGCCAATGATCAATGAGCCATGAATTATATCCTCCATGATATCATCCATAATTAGTAAGTCAAAACTATGAAAATGCCATCTTTTAGTGATAAAATTACTCTTCACTCATTTAATCTAGTTTTGTATCCATCTAAATTCTAAGAAATGGATTTTTAGAGTTTTGATAGGTAATATTTAAGGATTTATCATCTATATTTGAGGGATATTAGTCAACCTCATGAAGATAAAAGGAATTTTAAAAATTCCACCCCCATCTAATCTTAAACAACTCCATAGTTTATAGGGTAAATTGTAGTCCATCCATCATTTTATCTCCCAATTATCCAATCAATGTTAACCATTCCATGACCTCCTAATGAAGGATATATATTTTAATTGGTACTCTAGTTATTAAGAGGCCTTATATGCTCATAATATCTATCTTCTTTCACCACCAATTCTTATTCCCCTAAAGGAAGGGTACCCCTTCTTGAATATTTATGCTATGGATCATGCCTTAGGAGCCATGATTGTCCATCATGATGAGAAAAATAAAGAATAGGTAGTTTAATATATTAGTTACATGATTTTTGAATATAAGATATATTATTTACATACAAATAAGTTATGCCTAGATCTAGTCTTTATAGCTTCTAAGCTTTGACATTATCTTCTCAATCATAAAACATATGTGGCCATGAATACTAGTTCCCTAAAGTTTATGAATTCAAAGAATTATTACAATTAGTGAATGGATAAATGGATTATGCTTTTGGAAAAAAAATTATCTTGAGTTTATCCACCAAAAATAAGTTAAAGGTAAAATCATTACTAATCAACTCACTAAAGTACATCCTGATGATAACCAACTAGTTAACTATGAATTCCCAGATGAATCCATATCCTCTACATCTCAAATAGATCCACAATATCAAATTAATTTATTATTTGATGGATCCCAATGTGAGCATGGTGGGGGAGTTATAATTATCCTAATCCCTCTTGGGGGACACCTATACCTCTATCTTTTAAGCTTGATTTTGACTACACTAATAATATGGTAGAGTATGAGGTTTTAATCATAGGTCTCTAAACTAGTTTGGCCTTAGGTATTAAAACACTCAATATTTATGGCGATTCCCAACTTGTGGTCAATCATGTTAAGGGTATATTTCAATGTAATAATGATACCATTCAAAAATATAAGACCTTGGCTAGTCAGTTACTAGCAACTTTTGATCATTATGCTATCCAATCCACTCATTCAACTAACAAGTTTATGGATACCATTGCTTATTTGGCATCATTTATCACATATTCATCTTAATAATATAAGTTATCTATCCTCATTCATAATATTTATCAGCATTCTTTTACTAAAATTGATCTTCCTTCCATTCATAGTGTGAAGGAAAATCCATTAAATCTCGGGTATGTATAGATATTTGATTACTTATTAGGGGTGATTATTCCTCCAAATCTATCCAAAAATGTAAAGTGAGATTTCCATAATCCTATCATGCATTTTGTCATACTGAGGGGTGTTATCTATAAACATGGTTTTGATGGTATCCTTCTTTGTTGTCTTTAGAATCGTGAAGCTACCCTATCTATTATAGAAACTCATGATGACTTGTGTTATGTATATTTTAGTGGTCACACCATCACTAAGAGAATCATATGATTGGGATATTACTAAACCACTTTAAACAAAGATTATTATGATTACATTAATAAATGTATAAAATGTTAGTATCACACTAATCTATCACACTCCTTAATCAAGCATTACAGGTAACACATGACTTTTGGCAATTTTCCTAGTGGGGGCTCAATACTATAGGTCATATTAATCCTAAATCTTCCTAGAATCATGGATTTATCATTATCACCATTAATTATTTTACTATGTGGGTGGAGACTATCCCTCTTATCTTGACCTAACTACATAAAAATGTCAAATTCATTAATTACCATATTATTTGTTGCTTTGTTATTCCTTATAAGATCATCATAGATAATGGAAAATATATTGAAAATAAAAAGGTTCAAGAGCTTTGTGATTGTTTTATCATTAATATAAGATTATCCTCACCTTACTATCCTCAAGATAATGG
>JARHVA010003557.1:1872500-1932089 GCA_037957365.1 Torreya grandis
TTTCCCCTCAAAGTGTAAAATACAGCACCTGTTAGTTTTGTGTATGTCATATGAGAAAGTTTATAAAATATTTGAGAAATATAAATGGATAAAATTGTATTCCTACATAAGACAATAACTATAAAAAATATGGAGATTATAATATTAGTGAAAGATAGAAGTTGGAGGTCTTCAAGTTGCACTTTTATACACTAAGATCAGTCAGTAACATCTATAGGTTCTAAATTCTAAAGGTCTCTAGTAGCTCAAGTTAAAAGTGGAACATATAGTCATTAGGGATAAAATTTTAAGTTTGAAGATGACATTTTGTCTCTAAGATGTGTCAAAAATAATTAAATAATAGGATGTTGAGTTCCACATACACCTACAATTGTCTTAAGCCTTGAAATTCTCATCTACTTCTGACTGTAAACATGTATAGTCTATGACCAAGGACTTAACCAGAGAAACACTAAAATTATTATATGGAAAAGATTTAATAATTAATTTAAAATATATCAAAGTTATTACAAATATCATGACACATATTTCAAGGTGAAATCACATTTACAAGCTTCTATTTGTCTCAATACAATCCACTTTAGTTGGTTGTATGCAACAATGATTAGAAAGGTGACATTTTAATGTTTCAATTAAATAGACACTAATAAAATGGGTCATAACTCATATTTAATTATTGTAATGGCTTCAAGGAAGCTAATTTAATGTTTTTCAAAGCCCAAATAGGTTGTGAACACCTACAGGTGCAGTATAACAAGTAAAAAATAGTCAAAGATGGAACACTGTCTTGACCAGTCAAGTATGGAAAGCGGTATATGGAGAGTTGAAAGGATGAATTAGAAATATAATTACTTCATGGTGACCATTATTGTCCCTATATGGTCTTTATATGTAAAATAAGTAGAGATAGGACCTTAAATATGCATCACTCAGTCCATACCAAGAAACCTTTTACACAATCCACTCTATATAGGTCTGTCCTAGGTTTTACATATTTTGGAGGGTCAAATGGTTTGACCAAGGGATTAAATTTTGTGTAAAATTTATTTATAACATAGATAATATCATCCAATAATTATTTGCTATGATAAATTAGGGGAAGTGCCCTTTATTTTATCTCAAACAAAGGGTACTTCCCTTATGTAAAAACCCTATAACCTTGGAAAGAATGGATGATAAAGTGAAAAAAGAGTTTTTTTAACATTATATGGAGGTTTATAAGGTCTATTTACACCTTTTAAAATATTATAAACCAATCATATAAGTATTAAATTCAATATAATGGTCTCAATCATCAAGTATGTAGTCAGGATTATGAGGTAGGGTTTTGGCCTAAAGCCCAAATGGTAGACCAATGTCACTTCTAGATTTAGTAATGAATTAAAATGGACTAATACATTTTTATGAGGTCATAAAATAGGTATTAAATATATTGGTATGCAGATAAACCACAAGGAGAACCACTTTTGGCTTGGAAAAAACATTAGTCCTACGTAAATGGAAGAAAGGGCTTGAGTGAGCAACATGAGGTGATTGCATCTCCTTAAAGGTTTTAAATGGGAATCAAGAAAGCTTAGAGTTGTTTAAAAGGGTCTTTAACCTTGAATTTTTATAATTTTTGGCAATTCCAATGTTAGGGCTTTATGAACAAATCTTAAGAGTAGAAATTGCCTAGAACCCTTGCAAACCCTTGGAAAGGACACAATTGAGGAAATGAAGATGGTGAGATATAAAAATGGGATAGAGTGACCATGAAATTTATTGAAAATTATATAAGACCCTCTCAGGTTCTTCCCCTTCCTTTTGGATTGCATAGAAATGTACACATAGAGTATAAAATAGGGTATGTTTTACTATTTTCTGCATTATAGAGGTTCTAGGAGGATTCAAGAGATGAAACAAACTTCAAGAGGAAGATAGAGACTTAATATAACTCAAAATTTACATTTAATTCTTCATGAAAAATCTTAAGTACCTCAATAAAAGCTTTTATTTCAGCCCATCAAAACTAGCATAGTGAATATAATAGTGAGAAGGGTGAAAAGCTTCAAGTTGTTTTTAAGGTGTGCCTGATGAATCTAAGGCCAAGGATGGTATTTAAACATGTAATAAACTTATTTTTATACAATTTCATGGGAATATAAATCCAAATTTGAGGCCAAGTGTGTAAGGTGTGTGAAAGAGGATTTGTTTTGAGTATAGGTACTGATGGCTCATTTATAAAAGATTATATGTGACTAAGAATGAAACCAATGTATGGATAATCATGTATTAAACACTTACATATTATTATAATAATTATACCATACCTAATTATTTTTTTGATGTTAAAATAGGGGTGAATGATGAAGTTTCCTTCTGAGGAATGATAACTCTTATGCCACATTTCAAGAGTTTCATGACTTGGGGTGAGATTTGTGCTTTCTAAATTTGCATGATAAATTTAAAATGACGTCCTCATGTATATTTAACACATTTAATTTTATTTAAAATTTTCCTTGATAAATTTGTACTTATCTCTTCTCTTCTCTCTTTCAATTTCTGTAACTAGCCATTTTGGCCTTTGTAAACTATGCTCCGCCTGAGTATGGAAAATTCTTACTCATTTTCATACTATTATATCAATAAATAATATTAATTTTACATATTTTATGACTATTGATTGTGTGTTTAATTGAATGATGGATCTTTCTTAGTGGTGAGAATGGTTTCCTTAGCATTGTTGTCTCATTTTCTCACCTATTTGTAGCTTCTTGTTGTAAGTCATGTGAAGTGTTCTATGAAGTGTCAAGGTTGAATGATTTATCCTATTCAGTAGTGTAATTATATACCTCTTGTCTATTCCTCCTATCTTAACATTCAACATAACCTCATAGTTAAATATTGATATGAGAATATTTAGATTAGAGAAGTGTATGTCTAGTTAGTCTTTTATTATCAAGTGTAACATGCAACTGGTTGGTAGTAATAAAATAATATAGTGTATCACCTCCCTTAGGATAGTTTAATTAATGTAATCTCCCTTTTACCTTAAAATCATATAAATAGTAGTGATATACAATTGGTACATCAAGGGAAATAGCCCTATCTAGAGATTCACCTCATTCTTAGGATACCCAAAACCTAAAGTTCCTTCAATTGTTCCACTTGGATGAGGAAAAATGAGACATCTCCTCAAAGGGTGAAAATACAAGTGAAAATAATTTTTGACATGCCTAGTGGGATTATTAGTCAAATAAGTTAAAAGATTTTTGGTGTTGTCTTTCAACACATCAGCCTTTGAAGACATATATCTAAACATCAATAGTGACTCTAATATTACATCATCTATTAAATAATCCCATATATTGATTTTGAAGATTGATGATAATCATTCCTTGTTTTCTTGCATCCTAACAAAGTTCCATGGCTAACTTTGGTGTTGAGTATTATTTTACATAAGTTGGTGAGTTTTATCAATCTTATGGCATTTCCTATTAGCCTTGTCATGATCCTTACTAGCTCCAATATGATATTTACTAGCTCCAATATGATACTTACTAGCCTTGTCATGAGTTATATATGTCATATAACTAGCCTTCTCAATATAGTTATCCTCCTTGTCAACCTAATCACTTGTCAACTCAGTCCATTTCCACTTTCAAGTAAACTCTCTTGGGCTATGAGAGGTACATATATATATTGACACAAAAAGGAGACATGGTAAATATATTCCTATTTATCTCATTCATAAGGTTAGAGATGGTTAAAAGGGAGTTGGTACCTATTGAGAGAGCCAATTGGCAAAGGCTCACAAATGAGATGCTAGATGTAGGTGTCTTGATTGCATCCCTAGAAGATAAGCTAAGAGTTTATGAGGAATAGCCTCACCAAATATATTAGTCTTCATATCCACCTCCTCAAAATTTCTATCAGTCCTACTTGACCCCTACTGATAGACCCAATGAAGCTAGTCAAAGTCATCCTTTTTTGAATTAGTTAGAAAGATAAGCCTTGTTTTTTAAGCAAACCTTAATAGATGGATTGAGTTGTCCAATAAGAAGATGAATCAGTCCATATTATTTTCAAAGGAAGTCAAATCTAATCCCCCATTGACTTTTCTTATTACATCCCCACCTCAAGAAGGAACTTCTAGCTATGAAATCCCAAGTTGGAGATAAGGTGGAGAATCTAATCCTAAGGAGATCCCAAGTTTATGAAACACTTCATCCACTCCTCAAGTTTCATCACTAACTCAAGAAGAGAATCATAATACTAACATATTAATATGTAATAAGGTAGTGAAATCATGGGGAAAGAAAGATGATAAAATCCTTGATAAAGAGTGTGAAGTTAAGAAAGAGCTTGATCCTATGAAAGCCCCTCCCACCATTCCTCAAGAGACCTCTTATTTGACATATGATACCTATTATACTAAATATACTTACAATAATGCCTATCAACTTCAAGAGAGACTTTTCCAAGAGAACCTAGACAAGCAAATTGAAGAGTTAGAGTCAAGAATGAAATTGTTGAGTCAAGGTGTGATGGAAGGTTTAAAACCAGAAGAAGATCATATGCCTAAACACACCCCATCTAACCTTCCTCAACAGAGTGTTCAATTTGAATTAAATGTAAATGAAGTTATTGTTAGTTAGAGAGAAGAAAACCAAGCTATTTTAGCCCAGGTTCTACTTCCCTTTCCTCAAAATCTTCCAAAAGGATCACTTACAATTCAATCTCAATCTAATTTTGAGTCCTATGTTCCACCTCCACCAACTAGTTCATCTTTTCCTCACCCCATCACCCTTTGACTTGATGGACCTATATTATGGGAACCTAAAGAGGATTAATTAGTTGATAAGAATTCATAACTCTTACTTTAAGAAAACATATCTCCTTGGCATCCTCATTGGATTAGGTCACCTAATTTTAAGATTCCTATAATTGGTATCATCAAGTAAGAGAATGAAATTGAGGATTTTACATCCCTTGAGAACCAAATTCATGTTATGAAACTTGAGATGAAAATTGAAATCCCTAAAAAGGTCCTAAATTTTAAATAATAGGTGAGTTATTTTGAAGAAATTTTTGATTGGGTTGATGTGGAAGAATGTTTTTATTTTTCCAAAGAAGAGGAAATCATCCTTGGTTATTCCATCACTATCCAAGATATCATAGATGAGAAAGAAAAACTCTCTAATCAGCTTTGGGATTACTTTTTTGCAATAATTAGATCAGGTTATACTCCTCTTAAAAGAGGTTATGATCTATTCAAAAATGAAGAACATAACCTTAACACTCGAGTATGCAAAGAAAAAGCAAATTTTCAAATTTGTCCTTTCAAGAAGCATATTCATTCCATGATGATATGTTTGAAATCATAAATATGGGTTATCAATATCTCAAATAGTTAGGGAAAACACATCAAATTTTTAAGGATGGAATAACATTCTATTGGCCTCAATCTTCCAAAGAACAAGAAACTACTCCTCTTGAGCCATGCCTACCAAGAAGATACAAGTTGATCATGAGATGAAGAGTGGGTAGCAATATGAGGTATGTGTACAAGTTCAAAAGGAATATATTTACATTATATACCTATTTAAGGATGATGTACTTGAGATCAAATCAATTGAAGTGATAAGGAATAGGTTTGATCTATAAAGCATCCAATCCAAGGAGCAACATGCTTGGAACTATGATTTATCTCATGAATAAGAAGATTCAAGGAATTTTCCTTTTAATCCTGGAAAGGATGTATGCTTAGTTTATAGTTGTGCATATTTGTTTATTTTCTAATTTCCCTAATTGATTTTAGCACATGTGTGTCTTGTTAATGTGTTTGCTTTACTTTTTGTGTGTCTTTTGTTTTGTGTGGTTGAGGTAATTAGTATTCTTGTCTTCATTAAAGATTATTGTCAATGGTCAAAGTCATCTTATTATTTTTTAGACTTTGGATGACTCCCTAAGCCTAATAATGCTATCTATATTTACTATAGTAAGCATACTACCCTTATAACTCATCAATTTGTTAACCAAATTTAACCCTATAGGTCAAATTGGGACCCCTATAGGTGAAAAAATATTTTTATATGTTTTAGGGGTTTAATATTATGTCATAAGGTGTATTATAGGTATTTTGATGTCATTTAATTCCACTTTATCCTTGATCATGGTATAATTAATATACAGTCATTTTGAGTCACTTAGGAACCATTTAGGGGTTTCTAGTCATATAAAATGAAAAAATTAGTAACTTGAATATGGATAATGACATCCAACCCATAGGTCTCTCTTTCTTTCCCTCCTGACCCTCATAGGCTTTTTTTCAATGATTCCTAGTCATTCATTCCAACTAAGCCAAGACCCTCTTTTCATGACCAATCCTTCCCCCTAGGTCCTATCTACCCAAGACAATAGCACCCAACTAAGACAGGAGCATCGGTGCCACTATTGTCCACTTTAGGTCCTATTATCCAAACTCATTTCTAGTGTTAACAATCAATTTCTTCCAATTCCCCATCCTTCTTCTTGTCAGCCTAACATGAGAAAATTCAATCCATGACCAATAAACCCCTATAAAATCCCTTTCAAAGATCATTTGGAAAGGGTTGGAAAATATTATCAAGCAATAAAGAATACAATTGAAACCACTTAGGCAATCTTACCTATTCTCTTAATATGAACATCTAGTATAGTCCTAAGCACATTTAAATCTTTGTACCAGTCCTTAGTCATCTCAAACACACCTAGTTTAACATTTTCTTACATTCTCGTATCACAATTTCACCAAGAACTTTCAAAGGAAGAACTATATATGGCTTGATCCATCTTTGGAGTATTGGTATGTAGGTAGTAGGCCCACACATGGGGTGTGAAGCATTTTCAGTGCATCTTACACACACTAAACCCCACTCTCTTCCTCAAAATTGGTTAAATCATAATGGAAGATAGGTTTTGAAGAAATAATCTACTCTACAGAGATATCTATATAATTATAGCTACTAAAACTTTGTAGATAGGGTCACACAAACATAGTGAACAAAACCCAAAAATCTTAGATCCTTAGGACAATAGAAACAGAGGTGGACTATAGTACTGATGTCATTCCTATCCACTTTTGGTGCTCCTATCTAATTATAAAATGAATACCAAATATTTTTTTAATGATAATGTCCCAGTTTTGCATGGTGAATATCTGACTTTGTCTCAATTATATTAGTTAGTTTCTAGCTAAGTCTTCTTTTCCATCTCTTATTACTATTTTTAGAAAGGTTAAAATTGCAATCTAGTTTACATAAATCAATATCTTAATTATTGCATATTTATTTATTGATTTTACTACTCAAACACATTAACTAAATTATGAATAATATACCAATGTTCCTAAATTATTAAATCATTTGGTGAACCCAACTTACTTTTAAGAAGCATAAAAACCCTAGAAACTCTAGGGTAAATTTCCTACTAATTTTTTTTATTTTTAATTGAATAATAAAATAAAAAATTATATTTAAATTTCAAAATTTTGTAGTAATTTTAAAATAAAGTTCTTTCAAACCCTGGTTGACCATACTAAGTCCCAGTAATTTTCTATTAATTTTCCAATCATTTTTTCAAATTTTTACTAGCATATTTAAATCAGAAATACACTTCAAATTTCAAAATTCAGTATTAATTTTAAAAGATAATTATTTTTAAAAACCCTAGTGGAACATACTAAGTCTCTTTAATTCATAAATTCTCTAATAAATTTTTTATTTATTACTTGCATATTTAACTCAAAAATTCATTTTAAATTTAAAAATTTCATAGTAATTTTCAAAATAATCATCTTTCAAACCCTAGTTGCATATTCGATGTCCCATTTCTTCTTGAAATATCACCTTACATCTAAAATTAGATTGCACATCAAAATAAAAATGGATCTCACTTATCTCCATATATTTCTTACATTTTTTACAAATAATAAGAAGACCATACTTGGTACTTTCATGTACATTAATGATGAAGCTTACCATATGTTAGTACAAAGCTTCATTCTTTGAATTTCATGCTTACTTTTCATAATATGGGATGATATTTAGAAATATATTGTCAAACATAGGAAAATTCCTCTCCTTCAAAGCAAAGTTTACTTGTCTTTAATACAAGGTTATTACTTATTTTCTATCTCTCATATGGAAAAAATTTCAAGTTTATCTTGATAAACATGTTAGAAATGTTATGTGACAAGTCAAAAAATTTCATGCATTAGTACAAAGTTCCATGATCTCTATCCCTTGTTTGCTATCTCTCATGTGGAATGATTTTCATAAACATATAGCTATACAACTTATAACTCCAATTACATGTATTTCATCCCACATATATGAATCCTACCTAGATGTATATAACTCTCTTTCTACTTCTATGTTCAAATTACAAAAATATAAATGAAATAGAATTAAATTTATGGTGCATACTTAAAATGATCAATCTCATATTTTAAACTCTACATTTTCATCTCAGAAAACCAAAAAATAATGTCTAAATGATAACTCTCTTACTCTTACTTCTCATATTTAAAATGAAACTAATGCATGCAATCCATTCTAGGATAACATAGATGCACATAGTATTCCAATTTCACATGACAATATATTGCATATTAGGAAACAATTTGCTTCACCTCCTCTTCCCCAAGAAGGTGATAGATACTTTCCCTCTAAATAGGTCCATGTTATCACCCATCCAAAAGGTGAGTTAGCCTATACTATTGCTCCTAATGCATATATTCAACCTATAGCTTATTCAAACCCTCTTCAACATATGTGCTTACATGTTTAATCAGAAGCAACTAGGGTTTGCACTTGCGAGACTCTAATGGATAAAATCACCAATATGATCAAGATAATTTTATATTTACAAATGTAGAATTAGATATTACATGAAAATATCACAACACCCTAGTGTCAACCATGTATATGCACCTATACCTAGTCAATTGGTTGCAAGTAATGTTACACATCAAAACAATAAATCATAAAAAAATTAACTCTATAACTAGTGATTCAAAAAGCATTAAAAGATAAAATAAGAGTCCAAGTGAGGTAATAAGGGAAATGGTTAAATCTAGGTTGATCAAACTACATCCTCTACATCTAGTGAGAAGATCCAGATATTATTATGGATATCATAGAATGCATGGACATCACATAGATTCATGTTTGACATTGAAAAAACATATACAATAGATCATTATTAATTATGACCCTATAGAAGGTAAATCAATAAAGCAATTCATAGTGATACAAGAACACATTCACAAAGGATGAAATTTATAAACATTACAAAAGTGATTACCAAAGCATAACCTCAAACAACAAAAGGATCAAAAAGCAAAATCAGAGCAAGTAACCATACCACAGGCATAGTTAAAGCATGAAAAAGAAGAAAATATAACTCTCTAAAATGAGACTCAACTTTCAAATTAGTATGGATTTGGTCAAAAATATCTACAACAATTTGATTATCAAGGTCAAGGGTTGGGCAAGCAAGCTCAAGGCGTCACTACTCCTATTCTAGAAATTGATAATGTTTGTCACCAAGGTTTGTGATTTATTGAACGTCCTAAGGTAAATCATTCACAAACATAATTTATCAAAGGAAAAGATATATATATATATATATATATATATATATAAATTCAACACTAACATTCCATTGGTTCGAAATCAAGATGATAATGATGAGTGGAACAATACATGTTATTATGATTTCTAAGATACCAACAATGAATCTGAATATTCAAAGTCATATTCACATCCATTCTTTTGTGCTTCACAATCACACACAATATTTTTATTTGATACATGACACCATGATAGGGAGTCTCCCATGAGACTCATAAGTTAGTACCATTCCTTTTCAACTTATTTGTACATAGTCCTTTTCAATTCTTATACGTAGTCTTCATGTGATTAATTGTACATAGCTAAAATTCTCAAAAATCCAAAAACAATATAACATTTTAAAATATAAAAACATTTAAATATGTCAAAACTTCAAAATATTTCAATTGTATGTATTATCCATACTTTACATTTCTACTACAATTCTAGACTTACATCTACTATTTTATACAATTGTTTGTCAATTTATCTATATTACCATTCTTCACTTGATCTTCTTTAAGTGTGTATAGTGACATCTAGCTCCTTGATTGCTTCACTCTACCCATTGAGGGGTCATACTAATTTTAAATTAGATACATACATTGATATACATAATCACTAGGGGAATATTCTACATGACTACACCATCCATGTTATGTCACTCCTAAACCACACACTCTAGTTATCATGTTGATGTACATTATTTACTAGTTTACATAGATTACTATATCGACATATTACTAGTATATAACACTTGTGTATTTATTATAATATACCTAATCTTGTACTAACATGTCTTGCATCCTTTACCTCTTGCTTTGACTAGTTATATGTGATTGTATTCCTAGTTATTACATGCTTTCTTTTATTTCTTTATGTAGCTATATTGTTTGAATTTCTCAATTCTTGTTTGTCTCCTATATGTAACTTAAGACATTTACTAATTTCCTTTTCTTCTATCTTGTATATGCCTTAGTAAATTTTCCAATGTCCTATGATTCTATGTCTTGTGTGTGCCTTAATAATTTTCCAAAGTCCTTTGCTTCTATTCATGTATGTCCCTTCAAGTTTTTGACAATGTCCTTTTCCGGTACTCTTTCATGCCAACCTTGCTTGTTTTAATTGTATGTGTATGTGACATTTACACATGATTTGTATGCTTGAATTGTAGTTTGAGTGACATGTGCCCATGTCCTTTGTTTGTGTGGCCCCTTGGCCACCTTTGCATGCTTCTTGATTCTTGCCTTATGTGCTAGTTTCTTGTTTGCTTCTCATTTTTTGTAATTCCATTATCCACAACATGCATTTGTCTTTCTTTTTTGGATGCCATGAGGGACATCATGTTCCATCCCTCCAACTAATAACTAGCAACTAAAAAGTTACTAGAATTTCATTTCTAGTTTATTACATTGTAGATGTTATTACATTTTTATATCCATCTAAGCATACCCCTGTTGATCTAACAATCTTTCAATACAAATCATGGTATATCTTGATATATTTTATCGATTATCATTTCTATATCATGTACATTTGTAACATAACATACTTATAGGGCTCCTTATTATGAGGGCAATCATTGTAGGGTCTTCATTCCTACCCTTAGAAGAGGGGAAAACAAATAGGATTTTTCTTAGAAATTAGAGATCCTAATGATCAAAATAGTAGTTTTCCTAAAATCCTTACCAACAACCAAACATCAAACTAGTTAGAATAAACCATGAAGATAGTCAATAATGTAGAATAGTTACTAGATTTGGCCTTAGATAATAGTGCCAAACTTGGACAACAATGCCCAAATTGGACAATATCATTGGTGCCACTAGTGTCCACTTTTGGTGATCCTGTCTAAATAGCAAAAAAATTAGACTTTCCAAAAGTAGGTAGAATATTAGGTTTAGCTATAGTTTTGCATAGATAGAATAGTTTAGAAATAGAAGTTTTTAGTACATTTTTACTTAGATAATCTAGATATAGGGGCATCATGTACATCATGATGGATCTCAATTCTATTTTTAGATATTATAGTTTATATAATTTATAGATCAAAATCCATGTTTCAAACACCAACAAGTGGGGGTAATGTGTGTGACACATTTCTTTCTTTTCTTTTTGAGTTTATTAGTACCCAAACATTCTTAGTATTTACATGCCTTATTCCATCTATAGGTGGTTGGCATAATTTTGGAATGGATTTCTTACAAGCCTATTTCCCAAGTTCCCAAGTTTCTAAGTTCTCAAGTTCCTGAGTGGCTTTCATACAAGCCTAGTGCACCAATTTAGAGTGGCTTTCATACAATCCTAATCTCTATGTTTTACAGTGGCCAAGAGTGGCCTAGTTTCTAACATAC
Organism: Torreya grandis; assembly: GCA_037957365.1. Classification (NCBI taxonomy): domain Eukaryota; kingdom Viridiplantae; phylum Streptophyta; class Pinopsida; order Cupressales; family Taxaceae; genus Torreya; species Torreya grandis. Next base: position 1,884,490 of record JARHVA010003557.1, read on the forward strand.
ATTTAGTTATGCATTCTAACATTTTTAGATCATAGTACACTCATGGGCTTCAGGAGCCATCTCATATGACATACATTTCATACGAGTATTAGTCCATAGCTTCACTTCATAGGGAAATGATGGAGCCAAAGGACTAAATATCACTTATATTCTTGAGACACCTATTAAAAGGGATTGGATATGCATTCCAAACATATATCAACACATGCATGACCACCTAGATTAAATTAGTAGGTGATGATAGAGCCAAAGGGCTAGCCTTTGCATTCATATGCCACTTATTAGGGAATTGAGTACTCAGCTCCGTTCATAATGTTATTATTGGTACAACACACATATAGCATTAATAAACATCAAAATAGGTTTTATATTAGTTTTCATACTTTGTAAGGTGTATTTCATTCCTTTATCTTCCTCTCTTTTACCCGAATTTATACATTCTTATTTTAGATATAGCATATCTAGTAAGAATTGATCTATTCTTTATTTTTTCTTACAGATTTACACTTTACAACATGCTCTTTCTATGAACACCCAACATCATAAAAAATCCATGAGCTTCACCCTTACATGTAATTTTAGGTATGCTTTATTTTTTTCCTTTATCCTAGTATTTCACTTTCCTACATCACTAGACTAAAGGGGGGAAAATGTAGTCATATAAAAGGAAAAAATTGGTAACTTAAGCGTGGATAATGACATCCAACCCATAAGTCCACCTTGATTTCTCTCATAAACCTCATAGGATTTTTTCCACTTATTCCCAATTAGTCATAACCTTTCAGACCTGATCTTAGCTAATCTAAGACTATCTTTTCATGACGAATCCATCCCCCAAGGTCCCATCTACCTATGACAGTAGCACCCAACTAGGACATGAGTACTAATGCTATTGACCAAGCTAATTTATAGCCCCAACATATAATTTATTTTGGCTACCCATCCTTATCATTGTTAACCTAATATAGATAAATTAAATCCATGACCAATAGATCCAAATAAAATCCCATTTAAAGATTATTTGGAAAGGGTTATAAAATATTATCAAGAAAGCAAGAAGACAAGTGAAACCACTCAAGAAATCTTCCATATTCTCTGAATACAACCATCCAATATAGTCTTAATCATATAAAAATACTACACCAGTCCCTAGTCATCTTAATAACACCTAGTTTATCATTTCCTCACATTATCAAATCATAATTTCACTAAGCAATTTCAAAGGGAGAACTACATATGGCTTAATCCCTCTTTAGAGTATTGTTATATAGGTAGTGTGCCTACACATGGGGTGTGAATCATGTCCAGTGCATCTTACACAAACTAACCCCCCTCTCTTACTCAAAATTGGTTAAAGTGTAATGGAAGATAGGGTTTGAAGAAATAATCTACTCTATAAAGATCTCTATAGACTTCTAGTTATCTATACTTCATAGACAATGTCACATAGACATAGAAAACAAAACCTAAAAATATTAGATCCTTAGGAAAATAGTGCAAAATGTGGACTACAGTGCTAGTGCCACTCCTATCCACTATTAATGCTCCTATCTAATTACAAAATAAAGAGTGGATCTCAGTTTTTGATTGTGACCTAGTCTTACATAGTGAATATTAGACCTTATCTCAGTCATATCAATTAGTTTCTAGCTAAGTTTTCTTTTCCATCTATTATTACTATTTTTAGAAAGGTTAAAATTTCAATCTAGTTTACACAAATCAATATCTTAATTATTGCATATTTATTTACTAAGTTAACTACTCAGACCTTAACTAAATTAGGAATAATTCACCAATATTCCAAAAAATGTTAAATTAGGGTCATAAATGAAAGTGGAAAGGTTTTAAATGTGTCTACATGTCTTATTTTCCTTTAAAATTTCTAATAAACTATTTTCCTTATTAGGAATGTCATTTCATCTGAAAGTTGTAGGTTATCTAATTGAAAATCAGGAAATCAACCAAAAAGGAAGAGTTTGGCACTTGTACAACCCATGAGGGAGTGTAACACAAGGGAAAAGGTTTTTAGATGTATATTAAGCTTATTAAAATTCATTTACATTATTTACATACTTTTAAAGTTACATTTTAATCTAAAACCATTTTTTCCTTCTTCACCCTTCTAGACACATAGAACTAGTTAGCAAGATTGTATTCAGTTTAAATAGTTGAAGAGGTTTTAGGTAAAAATATTTTAAGAGGTAAAATTAAAATCATATGTATCCATTTATATAATAATAATTATAATATTGGTCAACTTTTCTTTGTGAACCATCTCTAACAAGTTGATTGTGTTCTTTTGTCACTATTTCTTGCACCATAGAGGTTTTTCCCTATTTTGGATAGGTTCATATAATATAGTTGGTAATATTGACTCTATGTTATTTTATATCTCTTATTATATTATATTCATGTTTATTTTAATGTTTCGTGGTGTTTAGATAGGTAAGACATCTCATGTTGCAGGGAGTTGTCACCATATGAGGTCTTAGTCAAAAGTTCCATGTTTCTAAAATGTTTGGTTGTCAGAAGAGATCTCATAAAAATGGGATGTGATTTTTAACATGTCTCAAAGATATATTATCACCTTATTTCATGCTTGGTTTAATCACACCATGCTTTGATAAAATATTTAGTCTTTCCTTTCTCACAGTCAACTCCTTTCTCATTCTCATTTATAGTTATAGGGAATCACGTGTACGGAGCATGTTGAGCGTGATTCATGAAAGTGTAATGAGAGTATCAAGATGTGTAACAAAATATGATACTAGGGACATAAATTATAGTCCCCCATTTTTCAATAAAAATATATTATGGTAATCATACTCAGTCACTCACACATTTTGCCATTGGTTTGCACTTGCAAGTGCTTCAAAGGAAGGATACCACATCAATATGGAGTATTTTACCTTGTTTTGAAATGATATTAAGAGATATATATGATACCTTGAAAATGTATAATATTTATTATAAGGTCATACTTAATGTTCATAATTCACACTCCTCTCCAATGCCCCTGTCTACCTACATACAACTCATACACACCTATAGGTGACCTCTAGAGGATTTCTTATTAAAAGGGAAGATTTGATAGGTGTTTTAGTCCTTTTTAGTGATAAAAAACATTTATAAACCTTAGTTAAGGTCTAGAGTGATTCAAAAACACATATGTCTTGCTTACTACCTATTATTCCACATATACTACTTGTATATTGTGATGTCCACCTATAGGTGGCACTAGCACAGGTACGAAGGTAACTATACATAGGAAATTGAACATGTATAAAACCTTATTGATATCATAGTATGCTATATAGACCATGGAAGACTTAGTTTCAGGGTTATATGAGCTAATTTAAGTAGAGACTACCTTTGAAAGCATGACATGAGAATATTTAGGTCTCTTTTCCCTAGAAGTGTAAAATAGTGCACCTGTTGGTTTTGTGAATGTCATATGAGAAAATTTTGAAAGGATTTGAGGAATATAAATAGATAAATATTATATCCCATACATAATAAAATAACTATGAAAAATATAGAGAGTATAAGATTAGTGAAAGATAGAAGTTGGAAGTCTCCAAGTTGTACTTCTATATACTAAGATTAGTCAATAACATCTATAGGTTCTGAATTCTAAAGAAGGTCTCTAGTATCTTAGGTTTTAAGTGGAAAATATATTCATTAGGTATGAAATTTTTAGGCTTAATAGTAAATTTTAACTCAAATATGTGACAAAAAGAATTGCATAATAGGGTGTTGAGTTCTACATACACCTACAGGGGTCCTAAGCCTTAAAATTCTCATCTACAACTGATTGTAAACATATACAATCTATGAACAAGGACTTGAGTAGGGAAAAACACACATTTTTATATGGAAAATGTTTAAAAATGATTTTAAAATATCTCAAATGTCCTCCAAATATCATTACACATATTTCAAGGTGAAATCACACCTAAAAGTTTATATTTGTCTTATTATAATCCACTTTAGTTGACATTATGCAACACTGATTTGAAATGTGATGTTTTGATGATTAAATTACATAGAAACCAATAAAATTGGTCTTAAAATATATTTAATGACCCTACATAATTCAAGTAATCTCATATAATGTATTTCAAAGCCCAAATAGTTAGTCAACACCCATAGGTGTAGTACAACAAGCAAAATACAATCAAAGATGGAACATTATCTTGACAAGTCAAGTATGGAAAGGGGTATATGGAGAGTTTAAAGGATTAATAACAATTTTAATTACTTAATGGTGACCATTATTGTCCTTATAGGCTCTTTATATGGAAAAAAGTAGAGATAATACCCTAAAGATGCATCACTCGGTCCATACCAAGAAACCTTGTACATAATGCACTCCACACAGGTTTGTCTTGGGTTTTAAAAATTTTAAAGGGTAAAATGGTTTGAAATAAGGGTTGAAATTTTATGTATATTTTATATAATTCTAAAATATTCTCCTTAAATTATCATTTGGTTTGATAAAATAGGGGAGTGCCCTCTGTTTTATCTTAGATAAAGGGTACTACCCTTATGTGCAAACCTTATAGCCTTAGAAAGAACAGATCATAAAGTGAATGTGGAGTTGGTTGAATATTTTAAGGAGTTTTTTAAGTTTTATTTACACCTAGGAAAACATGATAAACCTATCATATAAGGATGATATTAAATTTAATAGTCTAAATAATCAAGTATATAGTCAAGCTTATGAGGTAGGGTTTTGGCCTAAAGCCCAAATGGTAGACCAATGTCACTTATAGCTTTAGGAGTGAATTAAAATGGACTAATAAATTTTTATGAGGTCATATTATAGGTTTTAAATATATTTATATATAGAGAAACCATAACTAGAGCCACTTTTGTCTTAGGACCAACATTAGGCCTGTGTGAATAGAATAAAGGGCTTGAGTGAGTAACTTGAAGTGCTTAAATATCCTTTAAGGTTATGAATGTGGATATAAGAAGTATGAAGGTGTTTAAAAGGGTCTTAAAACTTGAATTTTTGGAATTTTTTGGTAGTTCCAATGTCAAGGCTTTATGAACAAAGCTTAATAGTGGAAACTACCTAAAACCCTTGTAAACCCTTAAAAAAGACCCAACTTAGGAAATAAATATTATGATATATAAAAATGGGATAAATTGAACATGAATTTTATTAAAACTTTAAAAATAATCTTTGTCTACTCCCCATCCATTTGGACTATACAAAACTATGCAAATGGAGTAAAAAACAAGGTATTTTTTTATTATTTTGTGCATTATGAAAGTTATAAGAGGTTTCAAGAGATTGAATAAACTTTGGGAGGAAGATAAAAAATTAATATAACTCCCCATGTCCATTTAATGTTTCAAAAACACTCCTAAGTGACTCAAAAATAGATCTCATCTTAGCTAATCAAAATTATCATAGTGAACATGATAGTGAAAAGGGTGAAAAACTTCAAATAAGTTGATTTTAAGGTGTGCATAATTCCTATAATTCCATGGATGGTATTTAAAAATTTAATTCCATTAATTTTACTGGCTTAAATTTGAAACTAAATCAAAATTTGAGGCTAAGTGTGCAAGGTGTTTGAAAGAGAAGTTTTCTTTTAGTGTAAGTAGTGATGGCTCATTTCTAGAAGATTCCAGGTGACTAGGAATGAAACCATTGCATGGAGAAGCATTTTAAAAACCATTACTTATCATTCCAATAATTATACCTATCCTTAATTAGTTTTGAGGTGCTCAAATTGGGGTGAATGATGAAGGTAGTTTCCTTGTGTAGAATGAGAACTCCTACACTACATTTCAAGAGTTTCATGACTTGGGGTGATACTTGTGATTCTTAAATTTTCATGATATGTTTCACATCCCCTATTAATTCATATGTAACTCATTTTATCATATTTACAATTTTATTTGTGACCTTTGGACTTATCTCTTCTCTTCTCCCTCTCATGTTTTATAGGAACTAGCCATTTTGGCCTTTGTAAACTATGCTCCACCTAAGTATGGTAAAGCCTTTCTCATTTTAATAAAATTAAATAAATAAATAATACTTATTTTACCTCTTCTATGACTATCCATAGTGTTTTTGCTTGAATAATGTATTTTTCTTAGTGATGAGTATGGTTTCCTTAACATTGTTGTCTCATTTTCTCACCTATTTTCAACTTCTTGTAGGTCATGTGAAGTGTTGTATGAAGTGTCAAGGTTGAGTGAGTTATCCTATTAAATAATGTCATTATATACCTCTTTTCTAGTCCTCCTATACTAAAAATTCACCATAAACTCATAATAAAATACTAATGTGAGAAGATTCAAATTACAAAAGTGTATGTCTAGTTAGTCCTTTATTCTTATGTGTAACATGCAATCGGTTGGTAGTCATTAACTAATTTTGTGTATCATTTCCATTAATATATTTTAATTTTATTTTTCTCTCCCTTTTCCAATATAATCATAGATATATTAGTGATCTACAAGTGGTACATCAAGGGATCTAGACCTATCTAGAGATTCACCTCATTCTTAGGCTACCCATTGCTTGTAGGTGTTTCAATTATGTGACTTGGATGAGGAGAGCTAAGACATATTTTAAAAGGGTGAAAATATAAGTTAAAATAGTAACCATAAACCATAAACATTTTAATATAAATTCATAACATGTACAAATCATAATCTATCACGTCATTTAAGTTAAATCATAATCACATAATTAAAATACAAACATCCATGATAACATAATCCATAAACATCCATAATCCATAAATAAACCCCTTAGAATATATAAAAACACAACTCATAATAATAGTCATAAATCATATATATATATATATATATATATATATATATATATATATATATATATATATAATACTCAAATTATACATCAAGAATATCCATATAGATGTTTGTGGCTCTTTAGCTAATACAATAAGAATAATAATAAAGAGCTACTTAGTAAAATGAATCTTGTTCAAATGAATGCTCTCTAGAGCTCCACCTCCATCTCCACTCCCATCCCCTCCCCCATATCCTCCTATATCTATATCCCTACTGTGGGATATACTACCCATACTAACTGACCATGTGTGAGTCTACCTAGATGATCTACCCTATGTGTCTAAGTGGGTAGCATAGTATGGAATATATAGATGCAAATATAGAGAAATTTGATCATAGTATTACATCTCTACTTCTATAATGCTCATTATACATGCTTACCCTATGTTATGTCCATCCACCCCTAAAACCATCTATCTTTTGGAGTCTCCATCCCCCTCCTTAGGCTATCTCTCTTTGATTAGTAGTGATCTTGATCCCCTATTACTAAATCATGACTTAGCTATAAGGATTCAAACTCCACCTAAAGTGTATCTAATATATTCTATAATGTGTTCTACTAAATATACATCATGGTAAGATCCCTTTATGATTCACCACCTATCCCTAAAATTCAATACACTAGACCCTTAGTGTATCCCATCCCATGATGATATCCACAATATCTATCTCATCCTCCTCTAGCTCTTCCTCTCCTCCATCCTCTCTTCTCTCCCCATCCTCTCTCATCTCCTCCTCTCCCTCATCATCCTCATCTACATCCTCCACATCATCATTTTCTCCCTCCTGGTGAGGTTACACCACCCTCTCATTCCTCATAGCCCACTATCCTACCCACCAAGCTAAAAATTCTAGAGTTCACCCTGCATCCTCCACATATGATCCTATTATATCCTCCTTATCCCTTACTATAAAATCTATGGTGTTTATCTCAAGGAGTGTGGGATCTATCTCATCCCATCCATATATTCATGAGGCCCATAGAATGACCTAAACCAACCCAAACTATCTCCTCACCCACCCAAAATGCAAGTAATCCATATATTTAGTCTTCCATTTAGTAACCCATTTCTCTTTTCAAATATCTAAGAGATCTACCTCTACTCCAAGCCATACAAGAAATTTGAGATAGGGTTTCTATATAATAACTCCATATTATAACCACTCAAGTACTTATTGGTAGTACTCTAGGTCTTAGGATATACCATCCATGAAATTTTGAACTAAATCTACCTTCTATCATCAGAAAGCCATGCTATAATCAGTCTCATACCACTATATCCATGGGGTACCAATGATATGAACAAAAATAATGTGTTCATATGTTTATAAATATATAAATATGATCACATATACCCCATGCTTCATGTAGGTCCTCCACCCCCCACAAATCCATATTGACATGTGCTAGTAGTATCAATGCCCAGGAAAAAACTATCCTATGCTCCAACATATCTATGACCACACCTATCAAGCTCCATGGGAAGTTTCCTCTTAATAATTCTAGGAGTGTATAACATGATATCACCAAAAAAATCATACTAAACATAGCCCTCCCCTCTACATTAGCCTCATATAGAGGTTCAAACACAAACACACCAATAATAAATGTGATATTAATAACATTCCCATTATATAGTCATATTAATGCTACTCCACATCCCTATTCATCCTTAGGTATTATGGCCACTCCTTTCACAATAAGTCATAAAATACTATATATTTATTCTATGATGTACATCTCCCTTATACATAGCTATAAAGCCCTAGTTATCACATACCATTAATCCAGTAATATGACTAACAAGCTAGAATCTTGAATGAATGCATCGATAGTAGTGCACTCTTCCTAATCCTATAGCCTCTAGGTGTGCTTAGTCATTTTCATTTATTTGGTCCTATAGCCACTCCAATAGATATGACACTTGATCTCTCATCCATATTATGTTCATGCATATTACTATAATCCCCTATAAGCCTTAACTTTCCTAAAAAATATACTTAGCCTAACCCTAGGTATTTTAACTAGACTTTCACTTTTTTTTGTGAATCAATGTAGATCCATTATAGATCAGCACCATTCCATTTATATTGATACCATTCCAAGATGAAATGAGATCGATTCCTAGTGAATCACCACCAACTCATAGGAATTGATTCTAATTCTCTAGCATCATACTACCCTATTCTTAGCATTTACCCTAATCCTTAAAATATAAAAACTCAAAAAATTCAAAAAAAATAATAAATAATAAAATAATAGGACCTACCTCATCCTAAGATCATCATCATTGCCTTAAACCACTATCACTAGCCTCCATTTTATCTTGCATCACAACCATCATTTTAATTCTCACTTATTGTTTCAATTTACATGATAGTAAATGAGCCCTTTCCATGTATTATTTGTTTATATAGTCAACTTTGGATTAGTGCCACTATATTTTGGATCAATGTCAATTTGGTAGATCAATGTTGATTTATTTTAGATCGATGCTAATTTTTGTATTTTTCACTACTTCAGTTTACATGCATCTCATCTTGATCTATAGTATCATCCTCATACCTTACCACACCTCCCCTATTATTTGTCATATACCATTTTAGGTTTGTGGATTTAGACCCTCTGTTGGTCCCACAACCTATGTAAGATATGTAATCTTTTGGTTATCTCCCCTTAGTGGGTCCCAAGTGTACATTTTCTCTTGATAATAGTTATTTATAGGTAGAACACACACAATATAGCACACTAGATGCTTTGGTCAGCTAAATCCTATCACTTGTTCTCTTATTTTACCTTCATTTAAGCCCACCTATTGATTGCATTTTACTACTATATTCATCTTGGGGCATATTTACCTATATTACCTTACATCTTGTCTATGAAAATATATAATTGATGGTATGCATCCATGTTCTTAGATATCCTTTGTTATATACCCATCCCATTAACTATTCCATTTTTAAAAACCCATCACCCATTAATCATCCTACACTAGATCCCAATTTAAGGGGGGATACTCACATAAACCTAGGGTATTAGACATCTCTCACTTTTTGTATCATGGCACGTATCTCATACCACTCCAAAAAAATTAAAAAATGTAGAAACTATAATTTTATATACAAGATATGATCTATTAAGTGTTGTTATGTACCTAGGGATATATATACTAATGTATATGTGTTGATGGAGATGCTGACATGTGGAAAACATCCCTTTAGTTAGTTATATGGGTATAATATATTAGGATAATAGAGTAACTTATGGAATTGTACATTGGGTAATGGTCAGCCTACAGTTCGCAACTAATCAAAAGTTAATACTGATTTAAAAAACTAGGGTTTTGCTCCACACAAATTTCCCAAATCAAAGCTCTGATACCACTAGATAATATCTTAATATTAAATATATGAAAAAATACCTTTAAGGTAGAGAAAAACCATATAATACTCCTTTAGGAAGGAATAACTCCACAATGTCTCTTCGAGGGGACAACCTCTAATATCCTCTTACAATAGAAGACTCAATGCTTAATTGATATCTTTACCATGATAATCATCTGCTATATATAGACATCTATCTAACCCATGAATGGGTAACCTCCTAATCCCACTATAGGCCAACCATTACCTAATGTACTAATTCCATAAGTTACTCTATTATCCTAATATATTATACCCATATAACTAACTAAGGGGATGTTTGCCACATGTCAGCATCTCCACCAACCCATATACATTAATATATCATATCCCTAGGTACATAAAAAGTGTCTTAGGACCTTAATATTATTTTAATATCCTAAATATCCCTATCTAAAGGTTTAATTTATTTACCGTTATCCACCTAATAATTTTTTTTTACAAATTACCATTTCACCTTCCTAAATAGCTAAATCTATTTACAACCTAGGGAATCCTAACCTTTTATCCATGTTACCCATATATAACCCCATCCCCAACAAACCTCATTCTCATAAACCAAAATTTACCCATGGCTGGAACAAACCAACATGGATAAAACTTTTAACTCCTAAGTTGGGTGAATTGATGCTAATTATCCCATGGTTGATGTTAATTCTCTGTATCAACATCGATCCATTTATACCCATACAAAATTTTGGCAAAGGGACTAGAAGCTTAGAACATCAAAATGTTACTTATATTTTTGGGATAATTAAGGAGACTATAATACCCCTCTACCAAAATTCTTTTGTATACAATCTACATCAATCGTCATGAGCTTGAAGGACTGCATGTATTTGTGATAAGGAATTAATTCTATTTGTAACTAGGTTCAAGGTAAGTACTTATCTTGTTTATTTCATGTCTCATTAATTTCTTTACTTCTATCTACTTATCTAGCCCTTAGAATATATGTTATATCCCTTTGTGTCCTTTTACTATCCTCTATCCTCTTTTTAGTTTCTATTTTTAATTGACTATAGTTTTGAGTAAAATTGATGTTGATTCATTCTCAATTGAAACCAATTCCTAGAACCAGTACCAATCCTATTAGTTTGGCATTGATCCACCATGATTGGTTTTTAAACCATAAACCTTTCATATTAGACCCCCATCATTAATCACTCTATTTTTCTATCCTTTTAAATATGGCCTTGTTATGTAGATGACTCTACCTATCATTGTGCATGACATAATTAATATCACTAATTTCACTATAGTATCCCAACCTCTTTTATTTGATAAGAATGACATAGCCTTAAAGTTATCACTTTATTCCATTATTTACTCTCCGTCTAATGAAGCCAATACTGACCACATTTATGCTATACAAGTGGATGTGAATGTTACTATGGCCTATTGGGATGAATACTTTTCTTACATTGATAACTTAAATGAAGATTAAATCATAATCATTATTGTTATTACATCATCATGTTTTATAATTTCAAGTGTTATTTATCCACTTAATTATAAAAATAGTGAGCTGACATCCACTTAAGGAAGTTCATAACTTCCCAAGACTAGTTCTTAACTAGGTAGCTTGCCTATCTATCTATTCATCCATCTTGTCTAAGTTGTCTCTATATGTATAGGTTATTCTTCCAAGACAAAAAGAAGTTCCCTCATTCCTTGGATTCAAAGTAGTGTGTAACCATCTTCATATCTCTATGTGTTCTTCATAAACCCTAATTTTAATTAAGTTTTTAGTAAGTTAATTAAATTAAAAGAGAAAAATTAAAAATTACTATAACATTTAATACGAATGAAATTTTACTTCAAACCTTGAGCCTTAGGGCCAACATTTCATATGATTTTATTGTTCAAAATCTACAACATTTTATGTTGAGTAAAGAGTCTTAGTCACCCATTCAAGACCTATCCACATTATAAGGCTCTTTAGAAGATATAAATATTTTCATTGCTTCCTCTAATTATAATCTCAAAGTCTTGAAAGATAAATAGAAATCCATCCTCAATGATTAATCATCCTAAACAAGTCATGGGTTTTCTATGTAATCCCATACTCATCAAATAAATCAAGAGATTGAAAATCTCCAACATAATATAACAAATAATCCTTCAATTATTTTTATTGCATTCTCTAATTACAATCCCCAAGTCTTTAAAGATAAATGGAAATCCATCCTCAATGAGGAATCATCTCAAAGAAGTCATGGGTTTTATATGTAAGCCCATACTCATCAAATCAATAAAGAGATTGAAAATATCTAAGATAATATAACAAATAATCCTTCAATTGACCCAAATTACAATCCAAACCTAGGCTTGAATGTGAATACAAATTCACCCTCATTCATTAACCCATCCAATCCAAACTTGAATACTCATTCAAGTTTATCAAACATCAACCAATCCAATCCACATTGTAATACTCATTCATGTTTTTCAAACATCAATAAAACTAATCCAAACCTGAATACTCATTCAAGTTTATAAAACATCAACCAATTCAATACAAACTTGAATAATAATATGAAAGTTTACCAAACATCAATCAATCCCATCCAGCCTTTAATACTCACTAAAATTTACCAATAAACAATTAGTCCAATCCAAAATTGAATATTTATTAATGTTTTTTTATCAATCAAAATCTAAACCTTAATTGTTCACCAATCAAAAACACCAATCCAAATAAAAATTTAAACTTGAATACTTATTATATTTCACCCATCAACCAATCAACTTCAAATCCAAACTTGAATTTTTAGTCAAGTTTACCCATCAATCCAAATGTTTCTTTAGTAATTATACCAACTCAATTTTCAAATCCAAGTTCTTTTTTTGGGGTTAGTTAAATTACATTAAAATCAAACACCTACTATTGCAAATCCACTCATATACACTAATTCAAAATTAAACTGACATCAACCATTTAATCTTAATACTCATTCAAATAAAATAATTATTTCACATACATTCCTAAATCCAATCTTGAATCAAACTAAATTTAATCAACCACATTAAATCAACCCCAATCCATTCAAATTCACAACCAACACAAGCCAACCAAATCCAAAATTAAATAATAATACAAATCAAATAAATCATAATTCCACCACTAATACAAAACAAAAAACATTAATTTTTACACTAATCCAAACACATTCACCAAATCACAAGATGTTAATTCCTTTTTCAACACATTTCCCAACCAATTCATTAACAATCCACCCGTTAATAAATATTCATTTTTAAAATCTAACACTAATCCAAACCCATTTATGGGTCAAACTTCCAAAATGCTTACCTATTAAATCCAATCAAATATCACCACACTTCACTCAATAGTGAAAAAATATGAATGATAAAGTCCAAGGATATTAATATGGCACATTTTCAAGGAAAAACAATATAAGTTCGAGGAAATTTATCCATATCCATATGATGTAAGCAATATGACAACATTTTTTTCCAATAATTTTGGACTACTTAAATTTTATAAGTACAAAGGTAAGGGTGGTATTAGGGAATATTATAAAAACTTCTATATGGTATGTGTCGATATTTCATATAGTAATTAATAATGTTGAGAATCTTTCCATGTAGTCTAAGGGTCAACCCCTAGAATGGCTCTCACATTTACCTAAAGGATCAATCTTCACATTTGAATACCTATTCAAAAATTTCATTATTAATTTATCATATAACGTTGAAAATTAATTTAATACACTCAATATATATAACTATAAACAATATAATGGTGAATTGCCTCTTTCTTAGAAAGATGATATTCATTGGAAAATTATTTTCCATGGTATTTTCTCAAAAAACAAATTGATTACGATCTTCACAAACAAACTTTACTATGATTTGGGTCAACACTTGTAACTTATTTATCCCAATTCATTTGATGAAATCATCAAAAAGGGAGTTCAAATTGAACAAAATTTAATTACCAAAGGTGTTATCAAAATTTTCAAACATGACAACAATTCCTCAAACCAAACTGACAAGCCTAAGTGTTTTAATGTAAACAAAAATGTTGTGGGTAATGGTGTGACCAATTTAAATAAAGTTCTAAACCCCCCAAGAAACATCAAATTAACTATTAATATAATGAACATAATAATACCTAGTTTCCAACAAGAGAATAGAAATTGCAAGCATAAGTTCACCTATTTGGGAGACTCTTATGAATTTTATTATGGAAAGTTAGTATAATAAAACATAATTATTTGGACCAACACCAAACCCTTTGAAGATGATGTTCCTAAAACTTATTGGTACCATGAAGATGAACATTATGAGTACCATAGGATTAAGCGACACTTAACCAATCAGTGTATGATGCTCAAACATTATGTCCAAGATATTATATATCATGGGGACATAGCCATTAAAATTTAGCCATCTACCTAATATAAAAACCAAATGTTGGGAATATATAAAGATCCATTTCCACAACATGAGCAAAGAGATGTTAAGAATAATAATAACAACTTCAAGCATGTAATGTCAACCAAACCAATCACACTTTTGACTCTATAGTAAATTATGTTGACTACACAAACCATCATTTTCCATCATAAATTTAAAGTATCAAGACCTACATTGATGCAAGTGTCATGTGACAAACTAAGTGTAAAATTCCCTAAAGTCATAAAATTTACAAATGAAGTGTATCCTTATGGTCAGCCTAAGGGATTTAATGCAAGATAATTTTAAAAGGGATTATGAATATATAAATATATATTTCCACAACATGAACAAGGACATGTTAAGAAATAATAATAATAACCTCAAGCATGTAATGTAAATCAAACAAATCACCCTTATGACTCTATAGTAAATTATGTTGACTATAAAACCATCATTTTCCGTCATTAATTTAAAATCTCAAGACCTACATTGATGCAAGTGTCATGTGACAAACTAAGTGTACAATTCCATAAAGTCATTAAATTTACAAATGAAGTGTATCCTTATGGTCAGCCTAAGTGATTTAATGAAAGATATTTTTAAATTGGATTTTTTGTGTGTGTGTGTGTGTGTGTGTGTGTGTGTGTGTGTGTGTGTGTGTGTGTGTGTGTGAAATATATAAATATATATTTCCACAACATGAACAAGGACACGTTAAGAAATAATAAATTATGTTGACTATAAGAACCATCATTTTCCATCATTAATTTAAAATCTCAAGAACTACATTGATGTAAGTGTCATGTGACAAACTAAGTGTACAATTCCCTAAAGTCATTAAATTTACAAATGAAGCATATCCTTATGGTCACCCTAAGTGATTTAATGAAAGATATTTTTAAATGGGATTGATGTGTGTGTGTGTGTGTGTGTGTGTGTGTGTGTGTGTGTGTGTGTGTGTGTGTGTGTGTGTGTAAAATATATAAATATATATTTCCACAACATGAACAAGGACATGTTAAGAAACAATAAGAACAAACTCAAGCATGTAATGTCAATCAAACCAATCACCCTTGTGACTCTATAGTAAATTATGTTGACTATAAAAGCCATCATTTTCCATCATTAATTTAAAATCTCAAGACCTACATTGATGCATGTGTCATGTGACAAACTAAGTGTATAATTACCTAAAGTCATTAAATTGACAAATGAAGCATATCCTTATGGTCACCCTAAGTGATTTAATGAAAGATATTTTTAAATGGGATTGATGTGTGTGTGTGTGTGTGTGTGTGTGTGTGTGTGTGTGTGTGTGTGTGTGTGTGTGTGTGTGTGTGTGTGTGTGTGTGTGTGTGTGTGTGTGTGTGTGTGTGTGTGTGTGTGTGTGTGTGAAATATATAAATATATATTTCCACAACATGAACAAGGACATGTTAAGAAACAATAAGAACAAACTCAAGCATGTAATGTCAATCAAACCAATCACCCTTGTGACTCATATTAAATTATGTTGAATATAAAAACCATCATTTTCCATCATTAATTTAAAATCTCAAGACCTACATTGATTCATGTGTCATGTGACAAACTAAGTGTACAATTACCTAAAGTCAATAAATTGACAAATGAAGCATATCCTTATGGTCAACCTAAGTGATTTAATGAAAGATATTTTTAAATGGGATTGATGTGTGTGTGTGTGTGTGTGTGTGTGTGACTTGAATGCTTTTTTGAAGGCCTTTATTAAGTTACCTTCTAAGTTTATAGGTCTATGCTATATTATTAATGAATGAGAATTAATCCTTTGTGGGCGCACGTGTGTGTAAACACACACACACACACACACACACACACACACACACACACACACACACACACACACACACACACACACACACACACACACACACACACACAAAGGATTAATTCTCATTCATTAATCACATAGCATATACCTAGAAACTTAGAAGGTAACTTAATAAAGGCCTTTGAAAAAGCATTCAAGTGAGAAAATTCTCCCCGTTATTTCCTATTTCAATATTATTCATAGGGATTGTATACACTTGAATTTTCTCACTTCCTTTATCATCACTAATATCATATTATTCAACACTAACTCTACTTATCTCATTTATCCCCTCTAATTTTTTCCTAATATCACCCCTTTTTAATCATTTATCTAATATCTCCCTTCATTATTCTTCATTCACCAACCTTATATTAACCCCACCAATCTATCAATTTCACTAATAATTTCATAATATTATCATAACCCAACTTATCCATTATTTGGGAATTTAAAATTTCCATGGCCCACCTACCCAACTACTAAGCCTACTCCTAGGCTTTTCTACACGCCTACTCCATAGATTCTCTATAATCCCCTAATCACCTATCTAATCCATCTCTAATAATGATTAAACCTCCCAAAGATATTTTATAGGTTTCTACCTCTAGAACCTTCTCTCCTTTAGAATCCTCCAAGGAATTTTTAATTCCTTGGATAATCCTCCACCATAAATATCGGTAACTCAACTTTGAATGAGAACCATTGATCTTAACTCCTTGGATTATTTATACAAACCACTCCTCCATGGCAAAACCATCTAGAAAACCCATGAATGAACCATGAATCCATGCTAATCAAACAATACATGAATCCAAATCAATGAATCAAGCTATTCCAAGGTAATGTCAATCCAATTCATTTAGTCTCTTTATTATTAAATCTTGTTTTAGAGAAATTATATTTATGATTAGAGTGTTATTTTTAATTTTCATTCATTTATTTGCATTTTATCCTAATGGCTCTAGATCTTGAATTAGTGGAATGACATTTTGGGTGTTTTTGATGTAATTACACAATCAAATCTATATATCTCAAAATTTAAACTAAATTTTGGTGACCACAGTAGGACACACTTCCAATATAACTCTCCTTTTTATTAGAAGTGTTATTGACATCTTGCAAGGTTAACTGGACAAGGATCAAGTTCTAATTTTCCTTTAAATTTTCACACATAGATGAGCTATGGTATTGCCCTACAAGTCACGACATTACATTAGAATTTTTGCTCTAAAATTCATGATTTTGTACTAACCACCAATATTAACCATTAACAACCAACACTTTTTTAGTTTAACCCTCTATTGCAAAACCACAAATTCATGAATCATGATAATACCCTCAAAGTCATGATTTTTCTTAACAAGTAGCAATATTATATTAACTAGTTATTAGTTAACTTTTGATAAGTTTTTGATTTTTCATAATAATATAGGTTTATGAATTGAGATATTATCATTAAAATTTTGGTATTACTCTAAGAGTATCAATTTTGACTTTTTATCTTAAAACTAATAATATGCTCATTTGCCTAATATTTTCCTATGTATATGTCTATGTTAGAAGTAAATGATGCTCAAAATAAAATATATAAAACACATAAAAACCTTAAAATCTCCTCCTCTCAACCACCTATTATGAGACCATTAGAGCATAATAGTAATAGTTCTTATTCTTACTAGGCCTTGTTCATAATCCTATTATTCAAAATAATATCTAACATTATCTTAATTTTAGTCATCTTGGTCTTTTAAATAATTTCAATGTCCTAAATATAGTATTTTGTATTTCCACTATAATATAGCTAAATGTGAAATTATGATTTTATAATAAAAAATGAGATATTGCCTTAAATCTCATGGTTTTACAAAAACTATGTGGTAACTGTTAGTGATTAGCCACATTTTACAAAATCATGACTTTGCAATCATGATATTACATAAAATTCATGATATTAAAATTTTTGGTCATGATATTTTATTATTATGATTATCTGTCTGTGGTTTTATCCTCTAAAGTTGTGATTTTGCTCTTCATTTTTATAATTTTTGAGTGTATTTTCATTTTCAATGAATTTGGAGTCATTATGATCCTCTCAAAAGGACCAAATTACCTTTGGCCCTTGATCCTTTAAGGGGCACTACCCCATAACCCCACAAGGGGGACTAACGCTTGACCCCATTAGGGGATGCCTTCTTTATACCCCTATGTCATGTCTTCCTAACCCAAAAAAATTATAGAGCCAAATCATTATTATTTTTTGGTTTTTTATTAAGGCTTATTAGACTAATGGTTTATCTCTTTTATGAAAATTTAGTGGCTATTTTGACTTTCTAACATCTTATTTTGTAGGTTATAATTTTATTTAACATATTGTCTTTTAGGTTGCCCCTCAAGAGTGTCAATCAGATTACTATTTATTTTGTTTCGAGCCACCTATCAAAGATATTTTGGCATTTTAAAACACATTTTCATCTAAAATAATTTTAATCACTAAATCATTTTTATAAATTACTTTGTGTGTGTGTGTGTGTGTGTGTGTGTGTGTGTGTGTGTGTGTGTGTGTGTGTGTGTGTGTGTGTGTGTGTGTGTGTGTGTGTGTGTGTGTGTGTGTGTGTGTGTGTGTGTGCGTGTGTGTGTGTGTGCGTGTGTGTGTGTGTGTGTGTGTGTGTGTTGGTGTGTGTGTGTATGTATGTATGTATATATACATATAAATATACATATACATATATATATATATATATATCACATCTTAATTAATTGTTTAATAAATCTCTTTTGGTTTGCTTGTCTTTCACTTGAGGGCTACAGTGGTGTATGCTCTCCTCCTTGCATCCTTGTGGTGATTCTTGAGGATCAAAAAATACCCACAAGCCCTTTCGATTTTATTTTATACGGGAAAAATGATGTGGATTTGAAACCCATTCACTTTCCATAGTATTTGGTGGATAGTGACCATGTATTTCACCACCATGCACTAATCCACACTCCATGTTCTAATAGAGTATAAATAGTAGGGACAATTGTCATTAAACTAAGTAGTTGACTACATACATGTCATCCATGAAGGGAGAATTAATTATATAAATCATGAGTTATAAAATTCCCTACATGGACTTGAGACCCACTATACCTAGCCTATATTAGGGACACCCTTAGAGATCCCATTCTACCTAACATAGGACCATTGATCATAATAGTCAACATATTGATGGAGTCAATTTTAGCTTCCAAGTGACTATCATGTGAAGATGTGGTTGAGAGATTTAAAGAGATTATTTAATGGGTCACCAGCTTACATCCTCACCTATAAAGCTATTATATAGTGTGGTCATCAATTTATACACTCAAAATCAGTTTACTAGTCCTAGTTTGTGGTCTGATTGATTTAGTGAGTGTCATGCTAGACCAATGTTGTTTGTGAGCCAAGTTAGCCTATTAACCAAACATATATATGCCTATTTATGTATTCATATATTTTCATCTTATATATCCTTATCTTATCGTCATATCATCTTTTTTTACATAGTTTTATTTGTACATCTTTTTAAACACCCTTTTGTCTTAATCCCGTCCTCATCTAGTCTTATCATCCTACCATCACATCCTATCATAGTCCAACCTCATATTCTTCACTTAGCCTTCATATTATTCACTTATCCTTAACATTAATCATACCCAACATCATATTTATAACTTATTAAACCTTGTATATGACCAATCTTGATCACCTCCTAGTCTAGTCTCTATCAATATCCAATTCCTAACACCATTGTGTTAAAATTATCAATGATTCATAACTTCTTCATGAGTTCTTCAAGGAAGATTTGACCCATGGTTTCATATCTTGGAATTATTTAAACCTCAATCCATGGTGATTTATATAAATTAGTTCACATTTATTATGATTTCCAAGGGGTTGAATAGTTAACTTCTCCAATCATAATGAAAACCTAAGTCAGGTCTAGTTAACCAGGGGATTTCACTAAGTAGTACAAGGATGGAATCACTATGCAAAGGAATAGAACCTTTCATAGTAATTTAATCAGTATGAATTCAATTTATGTGAGGCATATCTAATGTTAATCACATTTAGGACCATTTGGATGATAAAAAATTTATGTTTTAGAACAATCCCACTTACCGCAAACATATTGTTGATGTAGGGAGAGTATCCCAAAGGTCCATATTATCATAAAATATATTTGGAGAAGGGGGTGTAAAAACCATACTACTTCATGCACTTTTATTTTTGGATTAACACTTAAAATCCTCCCAAGAGCACATTTATAGACATATTTTAGCAATACGACGCAATCTTGTCAATTTTAGGGATTTGGATGATTTACTTATTTATATGTGTCTTCTCCTTTACGTTTTTGGTCTTTATTTGAGTCTAAAACTTGGTTATTAAACAAAAATTCAACCAAACTCACTTATTTTCTACCATTTTATTTGAACAAAGGAGGTGTTGTGCTAGTTAAATCAAAATCATCTTTTGCCTTGTTCAAATCCTCATTCTAAACATTATGTTTGTCTTTATTTAAAAAAATGTTGTTATGATTTCCATTTGAGTTTAAACCATTTTCCAAAAATCTTTAAGTCCTTAAATTTTTAATTCAAATTCAAAATCTCACCTTTCTAATTTCTACGCTAATTTGTTAATTTGTTTACCATTTTCACTTGGTTTGAGTTAACTTGGATACAATTTTTCATTTGGATTGAAGGTTGTTTATAGAATCATCATCATTTTATCATTATGAACTTAGGTCATCTAGTGTATCGTCCACACTCTAATTTCTAGTACACATTTTATTATACTTCATATGACCATATGGAGGCATTATGCTACCCATTTGGTTTTAGTTTTATACTTAGGAATTCTTGTATGTTTTCACATCTTGAGTTTCTTAGTTTGAATTATTACTTTCCTCATCATTAATACTCTCTTCTAATTTTATAATAGTAACTCATCAAAGTTAAACTAACTTTTACAGTATTGAAGTATATTTTCTACCTACATTTGGTGTACTAGTTTACACTTTATGTTTTAGAGTTATCATACACTCTTCCAATTTAACAATTTAAACCCACCAAAGTTGAGTAATTTTGTAAACCATTTCTTTTAACTATGTGGTACTGCCCCACCTTCTTTTTATTATAGTCTCTTTATTACCTTATCACTTATTTGGAGAAAATCAAAACACACCTTGTTAACATTTTCTAAATATTTTCAAATGTAGGGAATAAAATTTTAGACATGATTCAAAGTTTTACTCATGTGGGTTTCCTTACAGACCTAATTATGAGGGAAAACACTTTTATGATAGACAAGACAATTTTGTGGTATTTGAGGACATTCCCACGACTATAGGATCTGAAGAAGACCATTTTAAACATCAAAAATTAGAGGAAAAAGAAAAATAACTCCTAAGGTTGATTGAATTAGGCACTAGATTTCCATCATATTTTCTTATGGCATAATTACATACTCTAGTTAGGGTAGAGGAATAACAATGAGAACAATACCTCATGCATATTGCAAAAACAAGCATTGATTCATCTAGAAAAGGAAAGGATATGCTTATATATTCAACACCTAATGATTAAGATCAAAAATATAATTCAATGATATGTAAACCAACTTATTATGGACTTGACTGACCCTCTAGTTACCACTTCTATACATAATGATGCTTTCAAGGAATAAGGGAATGTAGTGGAAATCATGTAATAAACTTTAGTTGAGAACACACCTATGATGGATCAAGATGTCTAAATTGAAAAACCTAAGTCTAAATAGGTTCCACAAAATGATTTGATATACATGGAACATACTTTTTTCAATCATCAAGAACATCTTATTCTTTTACAGAATTAAGGACCAAATCATTCAGTGCATATTAAAGAGATTATTCAAAATAATATTGCTAGTTTGTCTCAACCATCACATACTTTGGTGAATAGACCATAGACTCTCTAAAATAAATAGAACACTTATTCAAGGAATGTTAATAAACCTATGAACCAATGACTCACTTACTCGAATCAAGGAGTGAATTAAAACAAAATTATGGATTGTATGATGTATATCCCAAACAAATCCACATAATAGGGTCACATATCACCCTAAAAAAATTATATTCCACCCACCAGTGCACCAAACATTTAAGAGTGGAATTCAATGAAATAAATTATGTCATGATTGAAGATAGGAAACTGAATCAAGTTTAAATTTGATGAGATATGTCCATATACATTTGATTTGAGTATTCTCTAAGTCCCCTTTCCACCTCATTTTAGGGCACCTAAATTTGATAAATATAAAGGAAAGGGTGACCCTCATGAACACATTCATGTATTTTTGTCTTATGCCAAGAGGTAGCTTACAACAACATATATTTGCTTCATTTTTTTCTATGAAATTTATCAGGGCAAGATTTAGACTAACTCCTTAAGTTACCCAAAGGATTGGTTGTAGATTACAATGATCTATCCAAAAATTGTGTTAGCCACTTATATAGTATCATTGAATATTAATTGACCATTATTTACTTGTGAAAATCCAAACAATGAGATGGAGAAAGCTTTGTATCATATTTAAAATGGTGGAAAGCATTAGCTTGATGCTTTCAAAATAATTTTTTAGATAAACAACTGGTCAACATATTTTCATAGAATTTACACCTTGAGGTGGTGCACAATCTATGGATTTATTGCATGAACACATTTGAATAAATTATATACAAGAGTGTATAGATTGAGAAGGCACTTATCACTAAAGGCCTTGTCAAGATTTATTCATAGGGTCAAATGTCAAATCAGACCTAATATCCTAGTCAAACTATTGTAATAGGCAAATGCAAGGGGCTCAATAATAATAAGAACATGGTTAGAAATGAAGTAACTGAAACATGACATGTATAAATGGTGAAAGCTCCATCAACTCCAAATGTGTAATTATCTCCACCTAATCCAATAAATACTTTGCAAAGAGTCCTTCCATGAAGGTTATTTAATAACAACTTCATAGTCTTCAATAAATTGGGAGAGCCTATTGAAGCTTTTTTCCAAAATCTCATAGTAGATCATTTGATTATATGGTCTATACCAAGGCCATTTCTTGAGGATCAACCCAAACCCGATTGGTATTGGTAAATGAATTTTAAAAATTTCATCATGTTTTGGGTCACAATGCTTATTAGTGTGTTTAATTATGACACCTAATTGAATTTTTTATTATAAGTGGTGAAGTTGAGATCAAACTTGTTCCACATGACACTAATCAAGATATGGGAATCTATAAAGAACTGTTCCCTTGACATAATCAACAACCACCAAGGAATAATAAAAATGAAGGATAGAATCAAAGACAAAATTAGAATCAAGGTCAGAATTATAATCAACATGATCATAATTAGGATCATAATACCCATACTAAAAATTTGGGTTATAATAACATGTCTTACAACTATAACAATATTGTGGGACACATTTATGCAAACCACATTGCCACTACTATCATTGTTAAATCTTATGAACCATCTCATAATTCTCAAAGTACTAGACCCATTGTTATAGGGTTAATACCCTCTCCCTCAAGCAATGTTTCTTTGAGTTCACATAATTTAGTTGCACATCCATTTGTATGGGTTACCATCTCTAGACCTCATCCTTCATCTAATTATAATGTCTCCTCACTGACTTAAAATTGCTCTAATTCAACTAGATTCCCATGAGTCACCCTCCAAGGCCCTTTGCCTTCATCTTATAATTATACTTGTTCCTTGCCACCTCTAGATTATGCAATCACAACTAGGCACTCATGAGTTAATCTTTAGGGCCCTTTTCCCTCTTTTTTTACCACTAAACCTAACATGAACATTGTGCTAATGGATCCAAATTCAAACACTATGCTAGAAAAGGCTAAACCATCTCTTCCTACTATTTAAAAGGATTATATTCTATCAAACC
Organism: Torreya grandis; assembly: GCA_037957365.1. Classification (NCBI taxonomy): domain Eukaryota; kingdom Viridiplantae; phylum Streptophyta; class Pinopsida; order Cupressales; family Taxaceae; genus Torreya; species Torreya grandis. The sequence continues at coordinate 1,909,010 of JARHVA010003557.1, forward strand.
AAATGAGTAAAACCCCTACACAAATTACTATTTTAGATATTTTATGTACATCTAAAGTCTGTAGAGCTATTTTGAATGGCCATTCGCAACAATCCATTATTCCCAAGATATTAATCTTGAATACTTATAAATACTTATAAGCCATTTATATTCATTTCAACAACTCACATTTGATCAAAAAACATGTCCACTCTTGGTCTAAGCCATAATAATCCCTTGCATATTGAGGTAGTAATTGAAAACCATAAAATTAAGTGGGTTCTTATAGACAATGGTTCAAGGCTGAATATAGTGTCCCTGAACTATTATAGAGATTGGGATATACTATAAAGGACATTTAGTCTAAGATGATCACCATAAAATCTTATGGTAATGCTAAGAGGGAATATTCTAATATTATTTATTTACCAATCATAGTTGGGTCTATGTCCCATCACACAATGTTACATATTATGTATATTGAGTTTCCTTATAACATATTTCTTGGTCATCCTTGGATCCATGAAGTACGTCATTCTATACACCTTGCATCAATGCCTTAAGTTTTCTCATGATGGGATTGAGTTTACTATTCCTACTGATATACTATTATTAATTTAACCTATCAAGGTCAAATTACTACCCCTATCATACGAAACTTTCCTAAAGCTTGCTAATATCCCTTTGTAGTATGTCAAACTGATCAATTGTAGCCTAAAATCACTAATTTTGGTAATAAATGTCAAAATATAATGTAAATAGGTCATTTTAGTTTCAAAAGAGCATGGTCAAGTTCAAATATGCAAACAGTCCATGCATAAGGGGTCAAATTTGAAGGAAATTAAGGATTCTAAGAGCTTCAGGTGGTTTCAAAACCTCAAATGTTGTACACAAGGTAATCATGACTTAAGTAACATTTTCAAATATTATAATGTCCATTATATGAGTGGAGATAGTTTTTTAGTAACATTCCTTAGCATATTTGTTAGATATCACCATTGGAGTAGGCATCATTTTGGAGTGCTACCAAAGCTTTTGAGTCTAGATAAAAGTTTTAAAAGCATGGGATAATGTTTTTACATAATATTTAGTCATTTTAAAGAGTGTAAAACTCTATATTTTAATCAAACTATGCTCATATAGGCTTATGCAAGCAAATAAATAGATAGGCCAAAAAGGGACTTTTTAACTTTTTAACCAAAATGTGCTTTTGGAGTGTTTTGATAGCATGGTATAGACCCCAAAATTATTTTTTCAAGAATTTGGAATTATGTGAATAATTATTTTCATTTTGGTGAATTTTTCATTTCTTATAGTTCTAGACACCCTTCCAAGCCTCTTGTTTAGATGCTCATATATTTCACCACATGTGGAGTTTAGACAAATTATCTTCATATATTTTAAGGAAATATATCTAATTATAATTCATAAAAATTTGAGACTATTTTATGGTATTTTATTTATGAAAAATCATTAAGAGTGTAGGCAGTTTAGAATGGAACCAAAACCCCATAGATAGATTTTTCACATGATAAATTTTCATATATTTTGTATAGGAATCCAATATTTTAAGGTATGTTATATGGGTAATTTATTTACACATAAATGTAAATAATTTAGGATTTTGAGGTTTGTACTTCATGAACCATCATTTTGAAGATTCAACTTCAAAGCCCTCTGAAACCCTCAAAAAAATAGTTTTGAAAAATGTTGATTTTATTGATATCAAATAATATTTTATCAACATGAAACATTTTAAAATGTAAATTAAAATTATAGAGGATTCCATAAATGTAAATTTTATGCATGGAGATGTATGGATGAGGGTATAAATCATGTTTTTAAGGAGAAAAGCATGTAAAATGAAGTATAGGACACTTCAATGAAATATAATCAATGAAGATCAAAGAATAATAATTTTTATTAATCTTAAAATTTTAAATTTTTCATAAATAATCATATAAGTTTCCCAATAAGCTCAATTAAAATGGCCAGTTTGTAGGAAAATGGAGTAAAGTAGGCCTAGTCAAACCTATTGACTGAATGGTGAGTGTTTTCTCATCAAAATCAAATATCTTGTGATGAGAAAAGTTTTTAAAGGTATATTTAATTATTATTTTTATGTTTTATTTCATCCTATTGTCTTTTTAATGGATTCTAAATGCAATAAGATAGGTTATTAGGCCTAATTAACCTAATAGGCTTAATTGGTCAATCAAGCAAGTAAAGAATGACATTGAAAATATATTAAATGAATTAATTTTGGAGTTACCACATGAAATATATATTCATTAAGTGGATATATAATTATAAATTCAGTCCATAATTTCCAATTCATGCAAGTTGAGCTCAAGTTGAGTTAACTAGTCCTTAATGGTCAAATCTCTTCGGTTAACTAGTTTGACTAGTTTCATGCATCTCCCATGCTTTTAATTAAAGATAAGGAAATTAAAGAAATTAAAAACACTTTTAATATGGATTTATCTTCAATTTTATGTCATGATTTCATGCAAGGAAGGTTTACAATTCAACATGGGCCCACCACTTCTCAATTCTATGACAAAAATGAAGAACATGCAATTTTTGAAGATTTGGAAGATTTTAAAGACTTTATTTAATATTGTAAAATTATTTTAGTCTTATTTTAACTTGAATAATACTAATAATTCTGTTTTCCATGCCACTTTAGATTTAGTTAAGCTTTTAGACTTATATACTGGCTTTTTGAAGCCATTTTTCAATAATTCTTGAAGTAGAATAGAAATTGTAATTGACATCATTTATCAATAGAGGAAATCTTTTCCATAAGTTTTATTAATAAAACAAAGTGTATTTTTGATTGTGTGATAGCATATAAGTGAGATATATATCCCATTTTTTAGGTCCTTTCCTCTCCTACTGTGAAAATCTCATCCTCTACATGTCATTTGAAGAGCTAGGAGTAGAATTTTCTTTGCAAGCTTCTTTCAAGCCTTATTTTGAAACACTTATGTTTAGGATTTATTTAAGAAATTATTTTTATTCATATGTGTGCCTTACACATTTTTAAAAAATCTTTTAGATAATACCAATAATTTAGGTGCATCACCCCAATTAGATATTATTTCCTTTTAGTTTTCCCTTCCCCTTTTCATCCCAAAAATCACAATAAATTAGATTTAATTGATAAATCTTAAAGGAACAAACCCTCTCTAGAGGTTCTTCTTAGTATAGAGGGACCCACACTCTGATAAGTTATAATTGTATCAGCTAGAGTGAGGGTGTTTTTTTCACATCTTCAATTAGGGTGCACTCTAGAGTGATAACAGTTTCTAGCACGCCCGATGGGATATCATTATACATACTAGCTTTTGGAGGCATTTAGAAGATCAGTTCAACTTTCAGGCACTTGAAGCTAGTTTTGAACATCAGGTATCTTTTCAATATTGATTACTTTTAATATTTGGATTATTAATGGTCTCAAAAGGCTTATTTCAATATGGATCCAAATTATCCTCACTATGATCAATATGACCAACAACACTATGATCTCCACTAAGATTTTGAGGACCTATATAAGGCATATATGTATGAGTATTATATTTCCCTGATCCTCCCTATGAATATCCTTTACATCATAATACTACCCCTTACCAGTCTTATCATGAGCCATCCTACCCATGTATCCAACCTAATCATGGTCATTTTGCATCTACCCAATCTATTGCATCACTTAAACAAACTTTAGTAATCCTTTAAAAGCATACACTAGAGCTATATTCATAGACCTATTATGGCCAAGATACCCCTATTCACTAGATCCATTATGTGAAAGAGTCCTTGTAGAAAATAAAAGAGTAATGGACACCTATTTAGAGAGACAATTGGAACCATCTCACTAGTGAGAGGATGGATGCAATTGGTTACATTCAAAGTATTGATGAAAAACTAAAATGACTCAAGGAATAATAGGGCCAACATCACTCTCATTTTATGCCATCCATTCCTTCTAAAAAGACCATTCCAAGATCCCCTTTGAGTTTGACAAATTCTTCATATGTTTCTTAGACCTTTCCTTCTTGGAGTTTTATCAATGAGAATTGTCAAAGAAAGGAGTTTGTTATGGCACAACCTGCTATTGAGATCATTGATCAATTTAAAGAGAAGATATTCTAAAAGAATATTGATAAGTAGATTAGAGAGCTAGAGATAAAGACAAGGAAAGAGGAAGAGAACCAAAACCAAAAGGTCAAAAAAGAGACTTTATCTTTCCCATCTTCGAACCAAATCATGAAGTTAAGCAAGAAAGAGGAACAATCAAACCTCATTTAGGATGTTGAATTCAAGCAAGAGATCATTCAACCTTCATCCCTTCCTCCTCAAAAGACAAAATTCTTTACTTCACAAAAATCCATTCAAGAAAAAGTGTAGAGATATGAGATGATGTGATCCATGAAGAGTATCCTCATGAGCAAAATCAGGTATCTATTGTTACTTCTATAGATCTTTTACATCTGATTAAATACTTATAGGGGTCTACCATGCCACTCTTGGAGAAAGAACCTCTTCTTTGTGAGCCAAGTGAAGAAGATGTAGATAAAGAGATAGAGACTGATGATAATTACATTGTTCAAGAAGAAATCATAGTTGGGACACCACATGGCAAGGACAAAAATGATTTAGTTTTCTATGATGAACAACAAGATGACTTGTAGAAAGATTCTCAAGAGCTTGTAATCATTGAGATAGATGAAGTAAGAACAAATATTTATTCAAAAGGTAGCCATGAATAAAACTCACATAGAGCCAATGCTGAGATGGAGAATATTACTCATAAAGATGAGTCAAGTGTAATGGATCAAGAAATTTCATTTGACATAATCCAAAAGGTATAAATATGTGATCAACATATTTAAAATGGTAAGAAAATTGATGCATTTCATGTATTTTCCATTTATCATGATGAATAATCCTTTTGCGATGACTTAGAGAGTTTTTATTCAAAATTTGATGGCCCATCTCCACCCCAAGTAGAGATTGATGAATGTCTTGTAAAGAGTAATGTTTCAGCGATTATCAAGAAGAAATTAAAGTCATATTATAGCCATGCTTAGATGTTTATCAAGGATCTAAAGACTTTGACAAATTACCACTTCAAATGGAGTCAAATTAAGACATCAATCTAGGTATACTAGCTAAATTACTAATACAATCATTGAATGAGAATGTGTTAAATCATGATCAACATATGAATGAGGTAGAGATAACACTTTCAATAGAACAAAAGAGAATATGGGAGGAAGATGATTGGATCTTGGATCTATATCTTCAATCCATGCACCTAAGAAAGGATGTTTCAGGCCTAGCTTCAACATCTAGAACACATGAACATATAATTTCTCCCATTTGTAGAAGAGGAATATAAAAAAGAAGCAATCATGTTTCAAAGTTCCATGGTGCATCAAATAGCTTTCCATTTAATCCAAGAGGGCCAACAAGTTGGAGGCTAGTTTTTACATAATAGAATTCTTGTTGTTGCTTTCCTATAAGTTCATATACAAACATGATTTTTTTTGCCTTTTCCAATTATTGTTGTCCATTCCTCTAAGTGCACACATGCACATGTTTGTTGTTGTTGTTTGTGTCAGTTATCTTATTTGTGTCTTTGCCTACAAAGATATTCCAATATTTAGTGTATATCCAATTTTTTTATAGCTAATTTCTTTTAGTTATTTGACTATAAAGATTTTCAAACCCTGTAATTTGCCAAAATTATTACTAATTTGACTTGTCAAGGTCAAATTACTACCCCTACCATTCAAAACTTTCTTAAATCTCACCAATATCCATTTGTAGTAGGTCAAATTGATAAATTATGGAATAAAATAAATAATTTTGGGAAAAAATGTCAAAAATGGATTGTAAATGGGTCATTTTAATTTCAAAAGAGCATTGTCAATTTCAAATATGCAAACAATCCATGCATAAGGGGTCAATTTTGAAAGAAATTGAAGATTTTGGGAGCTTCAAGTGGTTTTAGGACCTAAAATTTTGTACATAGGGTAATAATTACTTGATTAACCTTATGAATAATCTTATGTCCATTGGATGAGTGGAGATACTTTTTGTTTTTTAACAGTCCTTAGCATGTTCGTAGGAGATCACCATTGGAGTAGGCATCATTATTGAGTGCTACAGAAGCTTCTAAGTCTAGGTAAAAGTTTTAAAATAATTTTATAGTATTTTTAAATTATAATAATATCTTTAAGGAGCATCAAAACTCTAAATTTTAAGCAAACCATGCTCAATAGGCTTATGCAAGCAAATAGGCATATAGGCCAAAAAAGGGGTTTTTGAATTTTAAATAAAAATATGATTTTAAAGTGATTTTATAGAATGGTATATACCCCATGATTAAATTTTCAGTAATTTTTATGTAGGTGAATATTTATTTTCATTTTGATGAATTTTTTATTTTTTGTAATGTTAGATACCCTTCCAAGCCTCCTGTTTAGATGCTCATATATTTTAACATGTGTGGATTTTGGTTGAATGATATTAATTTGTTTTTAGGAAAAATATTTAATTATAATAAATTAAAAATTTATACCATATGATGATATTTTATTTATGAACAATCATTAAAAGCCTAGGTAGCTTAGAATGTAGTTGAAATCCCGTAAGCAGATTTCTTCACCTAATAAATTGTCTTATCTTTTGCATGGTGTTGGTTGAATATTTTGTCGATCAACGTAATGATAAACAAAATAGGTTTGATCAGCCAAAGTAGGAAGATTGGTCATCCAAATGTGTAGGTTTACCACATCAAAAGGGGACTAATCTCTCCTCTCATCAAGGGGAGGTTCCATATATATATATATATATATAGAGAGAGAGAGAGAGAGAGAGAGAAAATAATACTCAAGGGTAGGACAAACCATCCATCTCTCTTTCTTCTGAGATTATGCGTGCAAATCAAAGGAAAAACTCAAGGGAAATGACATAAAGCACTCCTGTTCTTTCCAAAGTACTATTCAACAAGCCACAAGAATACTCCTGGTAGTAAATGCAAAATGTAACCAAGGATGTAGTAACCAAAAAATTGAGATGTAGCACAAAGTCTCCACCTAAATTCGCCCAAGAGTGAGATACAAAGGACAATGAGGGCACAAAGTTGTCCCAAGGTCCTTTACATAGAAATGAAAAGAAAACATACTAAAGGCAATTATGGGGGCACAAAGTCTCTCCACAGTTGACTTCAGGACACCTTCTTGACTACTTTCACTAATTTTGCTTGTTGAATTAAAGGAACAAAAAATATATCAAGGAAAAATACATGAGAACAGTTTCCCCAACAACAAAGACATCACAGCACAAAGTCTAAAAATTCACTTGCTTTCTTATTCCAATAACAAAATATGATCAACAATCTGAGCTCAAAGTCTCATTAATACCTTTCAATTTGGGCAAAGTTTTGTTTTTGATTGTCAGAGAGAGATATATTTACAATAAAAGAGAGTCCCTTATATAGCCTTTTCAAGAAGGACTCAGGAATAGTAACACATCATGTTGCATTGAACTTTATTAAGAAGACAGACTGAAATTTAGGGGCATTTACCCATTTTCTTTTCTCAATGCAAAGAAACAAGTCATGCTATTGAGAGTTTGCATCTTTTAATGTCCACCTAGAGATCTGATCCTAGAAACATATCTGATGTGCAAATGTTTCTGGTCCTTCCTCATTATTCCTCCTTTTCTAGTTAATTGAATTAGGTCCTTGATTTAATTTGATGCTCTATTCTTTAGTCAGTTCCTACTGGCCTTGGCCTTAAAGACTTTTAATGCATTCAGGTCCATAGATTCAAAACTACAAGGATCAATGGCTATTTCATTGTCATAACTTTATCGTATGTGGGTGCATCACTTTCCTCAGTAATTCCTTCAATTTTGTCATTTGATCTTTGCCAGAGGAGACCTACCTTTTGAACCTTAAGGAATGATCCACTTTGGGTTGGGAAGAGCCCCCTACAAGGGTATCTACCCTTCGGGCGGTCTTCAGATAGCCTTCGGGCTTTTTTATTCTAGTGGGTCACTAAGTCCTTTGTTTTTCATCATCCTGAAGGGAAGGTGACCCTTTAGATTTGGGGGAGTGTCCTTTAAGTTGGCAGTCGAGAGTCCCTCGTAAGGGCACCTGCCCTTTAGGGTCATTTGGTGGTCTTTTGGTATCCTTGAGAGCTTTCCTACGAGCTTTTTCTGTAGACACTTTCCCACAGGCTTTTTTTGTAGACATTTTCCTACAGACAAAAATTCCATAGACAATTTCCCGCAGATAAAAGTCTATAAAATTGTTGCTTTGTTCTTTGTCTTTGGAAATTCCTTCGGGTTTTCATCCCACAGCTTCTTTCCCAAATTCTTTCAGACTTTTTTGTCCGAAGGAATTCCTTCAGACAAAAGTCTGAAAGAATTGTTTCTTGCCTTAGTATTTTTCTAGAAGGAAATTTGGTTGTCTTTTAGCTGCCTTAAACAAAATTCTAAAAGAAGTTACCTTTGTGGCTTCTTTGAAAATGACCCTTCCGAAGGGTGCTTTTGTCGACCAAGTGCCCTCCATAAAGGCACTTGTCCTTTGGGAGACTCTTTTGAACTTTTGCATTGAACCACTCCTTTGAACCTACCATTAAACCAAGCTTTGAACCAAGCCAATGAACCAAGATTTGAACCAAGCCGATAAACCAATTGATTGAGCTAACTGAGTGAACCGATTAAATGAACTAAAGCATTAAACCAACCATTGAACCAAGATTTGGTTCAATGGTTCAATGGTTCATTCCCTTTGATTTGGCTAAGTCTTTTTGATCCTCATTAAACCAAATGTGTTGAACTTGTTGAACCTTGAACCCATTGAACCTTTGAACCAAAGTGGTTCAATGGTTCAACGGTTCAATGGTTCAAGCCTTCTTCTCTTTGATAAGTGTTCTGAATCCATTGAACCTTGAAGTGGTTGAACTTTAAACCTTGATGAAGTGCTTAACTCTTGCTGATGATGTTGAATCTTTGAACTTGTTGAACCTATTGAACTGAAATGGTTCAATTTCAATGATTAAATGGTTCAATGGTTGGATTCTTGCTTAGATGCTTGCCAATGGACATTTTTGATTGAACCAAGGCTGAACCAATGTTGAAAATGACTGAGTGTTGGAAACTAATTTTTTTGATTGAACCCACTTGCAAAAGCCTTTGAACCTATATAAATGAACCTACCTATAGAGTCTGTAGAAACCAAGTCCGTAGAAATCAACTTGTAAAGCCCATTAAACTTGGCCTGCAAAGTCCATAGATTTTATTTTCCTATAGAGTCTGTAGATTTCTCTTCCTGCAGAGTCCATAGATTCAATCCTACAGAGTCCATAGATTTTTGAGAAGCTTGAAAAATGAGGAATTTGAATGCCCAGGACAAATTTCAAAAAGGGAAGAGACAATTTTGGTCTGTAGGACCAAAATAGTTCAAATGTTGTTCCAAAAATGAGTGGTATTTTTTTAGGGGACAATAGTTGGCTCCAGTTGGGGAACTTCTATCAATTATAAAAAGAATTGAAGAGGGTAGAATCTAGAATCTCTATTGTCTTCATGTGTACCATTGGGATATGGAGTCATGCTACCCAAAAATGAAAGGCATTAAAAATGGAAACAAATAAAGAAAAATAGAGTTAAAAACTATACAAATATTCATATGTATAGATGCAATGATTTGATACTTCAAGAGTTGAAGTGTTTCAGATGCTGCCCATTGTGAGGCAGAGAAAAGAGTGTGTCATCTTGATATTTTAGTAGAAAGCTATCTTCACCATTATGTTGATGAATTATAAATGGGCCTCTCTAAAGGGAATCAAACTTTCCATGCATCCCTTTTGGTTCTCTCCTTTTGTCCCACAACAAGACTTGATCCCCAATTTGGAAATCATGATTCTTAGCCTTCTGGTCAAAGAGTTTCTTTACCAAACTTTGATGAGCAGCAATTTGGTCCACCACCATGGGTCTCTATTCATCCAGCTTAGTCAGGCACATGATTCTCTTATTAAGAGAGCTTTCATATGTTTGATCTTCAATTGCCTTTGCCAATTTCAAGGCTATAAATTCTAAGGTGATTGGTATCTCAGCATTGATACCATAAAGAAGGTGAAAAGGAGACATACCAATTACCCTCTTTGGTGTGATTATGTCTGCCCATAGAGCATCAACCAATGCTTTATGCCATGTCCTTTTGATTGTCATTTGATAGCTTCTTGATGATAGTTACCAGGTTCTTATTATTGGATTCAACTTATCCATTCCCTTGTGGAAAATAATTAGAAGAGTGAGAGAGTATAATTCCATAATGGAAACAAAATTATGTAATCTCTTGGGAGGTGAAACAAGCTGCATTGTTAGTAAAATTTTTGGTTAGAAATCCAAACCTGGAAATGATAATCTCCTTGAGTAAATTACATACAACTTCTGATGTAGCATGCTTAGTTTGGATTGCTTCTACCCACTTGGTGAAATAGTCTGTTGCTATAATGACATAATCATGTCTAGCACTTGATGATGGGTTTATAGTTCTAATAAAATCAATCCCCCATTGCTGGAATGGTTCTTCTATGATCACTAGCTTGAGAGGCAAGGCAGCTAACATGGGTCTTCCAATGAATTACTGGTAGAGTTCACATTTTCTCACCCACTTATATGCATCTTAGAAAAGAGTTGGCTAGTAATACCTAGCTCACAGAATCTTGTGAGCAGTCACAGGAGCAGAAAAATGTCCTCCACAAGCTAGATTATGGAAAGATTTCAAAAGTTGGCTTTGTTGCTCTTTGTCTACACAATGAAAGAATACTCCATCTATGCTTCCCTTGTATGACCCATTGTCACAAAGGACAAAATTGGTAGCTTTCAACTTGATAGTCCTACTTTTTCTATAAGACAAATGAGTAGGACATTCACCATAAGTAAGGAAATGAGCAATACCTAAATACCACTCATTGGTAGTGGAGATTAAAAAGACTGTTGGAGTATCTTCCACTTTAGCTTCTTTATGATGTGTATTTTCTAGCTTATTGTCAGCAATTAATTGGCATAGGCCTTTTCCCCTAACCAGCATTGTTGGCTTGATGTCTAGATCAAATTCTTGGATCTTTTTAATCTAATTGCCTCTTTTTGTGCCAAACTCCTACTGAGTTAATATGGACTTGACTGTGGCGTTATGAACTAAGGTAGTAGTGTGTGAATTTAGGATATAGAAGTGGAAATGTTTGACTACTTTCACCAATGCATAAGCATGCTTCTCTACATTTGAATATTTTATCTCATGGGTTTTGAGAGGGCAAATCATGAAACAAATAGGAGATTCCATACTTTCCTTGTCTTGTTGAACAAGAATTGTTGAAAGCATATGTTCAGAAGCATAGCTATATATGATGAAATCTTTGTTGTAATATAGACAAACCAAGGTAGGGGCATGGGCAATGGTAGTCTTGATATCCTGAAATGCTGACTTGCCTTCTTTAGTCTAGCTGAAGGTGGTCTTCCCTTTCATCATGTTCACAATATGTCTAGTCTTCTCAACATATTCAGGGATGAACCTCTGTAAGAAATTCATCTTTCTAAAGAAAGAGTGAATAACATTTTTACCTGTAAGCAAATTAAGCTCTTGAATAGACTTGACTCTATTTGAGTCAATATTTATACCTTCTTTAGACATAATGTGTCCAAGGAGTTTCCCCTCTGTTACTCTAAAAATAGACTTCTTAGGGTTCAAGGAAATACCATTCTAGTAGCAGTGCTCCAGCACTTATTGTAAGTGGCGTACATGATCAGATCGAAGCTTTGAAAAGACAGTCAAGTTATCAAGGTATACCACTATGAATTTACATATCTCATCTTTGAAAGCCAGATCCATTTCTCTCTGAAAGGTAACACCAACATTTATCAAGCCAAAAGGCATCCTTTTATATGCAAATGTACCTCAAGGTGTGGTGAATGTAGTCTTGTGTTGGTCTGATTCACCAACTTCAACTTGATTATATCCTGAAAAGCCATCCAACATTGATAACATCTCTGAACCTATAATTGTTTGAAGCACTTGATACATAATTGGCAAAGGATAATTATCTTTTAGAGATGACTGATTCAGATTCTTGAAATCTACACAAATGCAAATTTTTCCATTCTTCTTCCTTACAAGCACTATGTTTACAATCCATGTGGAATGATGGATTGGAAATATGACTCTAGCATTTAATATTTTTTGTATCTCAGACAGAATAGTACCTGATATTTTTGGATTGTACTATCTAGATTTTTTCTTATAGGGCATTAAATCAGCCTTGAGAGGAATGTCATGGTCGATTTCATCAGGTTTGAGAGACTTCAGGTCTTCATAAGAATATGCTAAGACATCCATATATTGATAGAGTAAAGTGGTGAACTTGAATCTTTCTTCAGGGGTGCAACACTTACCAATGTTAACCATCTTGGGATTTTCTTTAGTATTTAGATTTACTTAATCAAATCCCTAAGAGAAACTTGAATCTATTTTTTGTTGCTTGATGAATCTATCATGCTTGTCAAATAGCTTCTCGAGAGAAACCAAGCCTTTGGTAATTTTATTTCCTTTTATCTATAAAAATTCTTCATTTATATCTAAACTTTCATAGGCTAATTCATACTTCTGAGGTTCACTACCTTCAAAACATAGTTGTTAGAAATTATCTTTTCATTCCAGGAAGCAAATGATTTGATGATCATCATTGAATACTTTCCAATGATCAGCATTGTTAGGAACACTTGGTCTATAGATTAGCTCAATAGTATACCTATCTTCTTTGAAATTTGAGTGAGGAACTAAGAGAGTTCATGAAACAACAAGTGCATCAGCTCTGTCATTAGATTCCATGGGTATGGCAGAAATGTTGAAAGAATCAAAGCTTTCAATTTGGTCCCACACTAGGTTGCGATAGTGGCATAATCTTTCATTCTTGGTTTGGTATAAGTTTCTAACTTGATAAACCACTAATTTAGCATCCCCTTTGGCATGAAGAAAATTGATGCCTTTGTCTTGAGTAGCCTTCAATCCAAGAAATAGAGATTCATATTCAACTGTATTGTTAGTGTTGCTAAATTGTAATTTGTAAGATGAAGGAAACATATCTCTTCGAGGAGATATCAACACAATCCCAGCTCCCAAACTAGTAGAGGAATAGCTATAATCAAATTCTAGAGTCCATACCTCATCAAATACTAATTTTTCTTTAGATTTTCCTTCATTAGAGAGGGAGGATCCTTCTTCATCTGTATTGCAACCTATTAGTTCTTCTACTTTTCTAGTTGAACTAATTTTTGGGTTGGCACTTTCAAGAATTTTATCAGGTGCTTCATGTACTTCATCTGTAAATAGAAAGTAGTTACCCATACCTACAGATTCAAAAAAAAATTTGAGCTTCAGGGGCTAATGTTTGGGTGACCACATATTTTGCCTCCTTTTCAGGGAACAACCTCTTCATTATTCCTTGTATAGGGATCCTTGCCTCAGATAGGACCATAGTTAGTTCTCCTCCCATGTCCTTTATAAAATTTTGTCCAAGCAAAATGCCATAGGATGCTGAGATGTCAACCACCAAGACAGTCATCTTCATTCTCTTGTCTAGAAAGGCTACAAATGCAAATTGGGCATCTTTGATTTTCCCCAACAATGGTACTTGCTTGTTCTCCATGGAGAAACATCTCCCAAATTTCTTGGTCAGTGTGAGACCTAGAGACAACTACTTTAGCAAGCATGACATTGTCAGATGCACCTGAGTTTATAATATAGTTACTCAACTTGTGACCATTTATTAACAGGGAAACATAGAAAGGTTTTATTTTCCCACTGGTAGCTAGAGGAGTAATGACAAGATTATTCAAGATGGGCATGTTCTCTTGAGAATCAAGAGTTACCTTTTTAGCTTTTTATCCTATAGGGATGGTTTGGTTCTTTAAACATTGGACCAACTTATCCAATTGATCAAGATTGGACTACAAATATTCAAATTTAGGCATTTGTATTTTTATCTTTTTGACAGATCAATTATTTCAAATGGATAAATTGAGCTAGGTACAAAGGAAGGTATTTCAACCTTTTAAGTTTTAGGAGGGATGGGAGAAGGGCTGGTTTATGAAATTGAAATAGAAGGTAGAGATGAAATTGATGTATTTTCCTTTTGGGTGATTACCAGATCCTTTGACTGGAAAGGTAGAGATGCTCCACACTTAGCAATTATAACTACTAGTTGAGGTTGCTCTTCTATCTTCCCTTTATTAGCTTGTTGGGCTGATTTGTTTTTGGACTTGGTAAACACTGCATATGATCCATCAAAAGCTTCTCCTTTGCTTCTAAGTTCATCCTGGTAGTTTAGGAAACTAATGTGGGAGTCATTAGCTAATTCTTCTTGATTTTTTATAAGGATATCAGTGTCATTTTCTTGATTCAATTTAGGTTGAAAAGAGAACTCTGATTCTACTTCAAGATATCCCATTGTTGAATTGGTTGGAGGAGCTTTTAGGGCAAGTTTCCCTTGTGGGGGAGGAAGATGATTTTGTTGCCCTTGATTCTTGGCAATGTTTCCCTAATATGACTAATTTCGGAATGGACTTCTTGGCATATCCCTATATGAAGGAGTGAAAGACATTCCTTGTTGCATTTACTTTTTGAGAGAAAGTACCTCATTTTCCAACTTTTGCACCATTGGATCTATGGTGCTTGTAGATGCATATTCTAAAGATGATGAAGGTATATTTATATTTGGATCTCTTCTTATATTCCCTACTAAGATGAGATCATCTTCTACCTCAGTGGCAGAATGTTGAGCTACAGCAAGATCTATTTGACCAACACATCTCAAAAGAAAACTTACTTCAGGTAACTAAGAATTAATGAAGAAGCATTTAAGATTCTCAGCTATAGGTTGAGTAATTACAAGAATTTTGTTCCTTAGTTTGTCAAATTTGGCTATGAATTCCCTCATTGGTTCATGAGGTTCTTTATTCATCTATGTAAGTTGAGGCAGAAGTACATGCACATCTTCTATAGGTTTGAATCTAGCTTTAAACATAGCTTTGAGGGTATTCCAATCAATTATTAACCAAGCCTGTGATGATAAAACCAATCTTCAATATCACCTTGTAATGTTTCTACAAATAGCATAACTACTACATCTTCAAATTCTACTCCAATTACTCCACAAGCTATGTTGAAGGCTGTAATGTGTTCATCAGGATGAACTTTCCCATCACCATAGAATTTGGGGAAATTCTTCCTTCAACTGTGTGGAAGCTCATGTAAAGGTGGAGTAAGACTAAGAGGACCAAAAGCATTACCCCAGAGGCCTTGAACTACCATTATAGGATTATGAAAAGGAGGAATAACAAATCTTAGAGGGGTAATTATTGGCAAAACTTTATCAACAACAAAAGTGGATACTTTGTTTGGCAATGGAGATCTAACTTTAGTAGGAGGAAAGCTCTTGGTTCGTTAGAGGTGGGATGGTGAAGGAAACATATCAAAATTACTTTGTTGTACCAACTCAAATATAGCGTCAAAAATACCTTTATCCCTTTGGCTTCGTGTATACCTTGAATGTGACAGATTGTGAAACAATAATGGAAAATAATTGACCTTTCTTCAGTTTGAAGCTTGAAGCTTTAAATTGTGCACTCTTTCCCAACAGCTCTAGTTTTGCACACCAGATAAAATAATGGAGGTGGAGGAAGATGTAAGGCTATAAATGGATAATGGGTAAGACAAGTAACAGAGTCACTAGAGTCTGTAATGGATAAGGGTTATAATGATAATGGGTTATATCCCCAGTCGAGTCACCAAAAACTTTTGGTTGAATATTTTGTCGATCAACATACTAATAAACAAAATAGGTCTAATTAGCCAAAGTAGGAATATTAGTCATCCAAATCTATAGGTTTACCACATCAAAATGAGACTAATCTGTCCTGTCATCAAGGGGGGTTCCCTATATATATATATATATAGAAAATAATACTCAAGGGTAGGACAAACCATCCATCTCTCTTTCTTTAGAGATAATGCATGAAAATCAAAGGAAAAACTCAAGGGAAATGATAGAAAAGCACTCCTATTCTTTCAAAAGTACTATACAACAAGCCACATGAATACTCTTAGTAGTAAATGCAAAATGTGACCAAGGATGTAGTAACTAGTAAATTGAGATGTAGCACAAAGTCTCCACTTGAATTTGCCCAAGAGTGAGATATGAAGGATAATGAGGGCACAAAGTCATCCCAAGGTCATTTACATAGAAATGAAAAGAAAACACACTAAAAGCAATTATGGGGGCAAAAAGTCTCTCCATAGTTGACTTCAAGACACCTTCTTGACTACTTTCACTAATTCTGCTTGTTGAATTAAAGGAATAAAAAATATATCAAGGAAAAAGACATAAGAATAGTTTTCCCAATAACAAAGATATCACAGCACAAAGTCTAAAAAGTCACTTTCTTTATTATTCTAATAATAAAATATGATCAACAATTTGAGCTCAAAGTCTCAGTAATTCCTTTCAATTTGGGCAGAGTTTTGTTTTCTGATTGTCAGAGAGAGATATATTTATAATAAAAGAGATTCCCTTATATAGCCTTTTCAAGGACTCAGGAATAGTAACACATCATGTTACATTAAACTTTGTTAAGAAGATAGGCTAGAATTTAGGGGCATTTACCCATTTGCTTTTCTCAATGCAGAGAAACAAGTCACGGTATTGAAAGTTTGCATCTTTCAATGTCCACCTGGCAATTTGATCCTATAAACATATCTGATGTGCAAATGTTTCTAGTCCTTCCTCATCATTCCTCCTTTTCTGGTTAATTGAATAAGGTCCTTGATTCAATTTGATGCTCTATTCTTTAGTCTCTTCCTGCTGGCCTTGGCCTCAAAGCCTTTGAATGCATTCGAGTCTGTAGATTTAAACTATAAGGATCAACAGCTATTTCATTATCGTAACTTTGACATCCATGGGTACATCACTTTCCTTGGCAATTCCTTCAGTTTTTTCATTTGAGATTTCCCAGAGGAGACCTACCTTTCGAGCCTTAAGGAATGATCCACTTTGGGTCAGGAAGTGCCCCCTGCAAGGGTATCTGCCCTTCAGGTGGTCTTCGTATGGCCTTTAGGTTTATTTATTCTAGTGGGTCACTAAGTCCTTTGTTTTGTATCCTCTTGAAGGGAAGGTGACCCTTCGGCTTTTGGGGAGTGTCCTTTAAGTTGGTAGCTGAGAGTCCCCCATAAGGGCACCTGCTCTTTGGGGTCCTTTAGTAGCCTTTCATCATCCTTCAGAGCTTTTCCATGGGCTTTTTCTGTGGACACTTTCTCGTGGGCTTTTTTTGTAGAAAAAAAGTCTGCAACCAATTTCCCATCGATAAAAGTCTACTGAATTGTCTCTTTGTTCTTTGGCTTGGGAAATTCCTTCAGGTTTTCCTTGCATAGCTTCTTTCCCATATTCTTTCAGACTTTTTTTCTAAAGGAATTCCTTCAAACAAAAGTCTAAAAGAATTGTTTCTTGCCTTAGTATTTTTCCAGAAGGAAATCCATTTGTCTTTCAGCTGCCTTAAACAAAATTTTGAAAGAACTTACCTTTGTGGCTTCTTTGAAAATGACCCTTTCGAAGGGTGATTTTGTCGACTAAGTGCCCTCCACAAGGGCACTTTTCCTTCGAGAGAATCTTTTGAAATTTTGCATTGAACTGCTCCTTTGAACCAACTATTGAACCAAGGTTTGAACCAAGCCAATGAACCAAGCTTTGAACCAAGCCCATGAACCATTTGATTGAACCAATAGAATGAACCAAAGCATTAAACCAACTATTGAACCAAGCTTTGGTTCAATGGTTCAGTGGTTCATTCCCTTTGATTTGGCTAAGTCCTTTTGATCCTCATTGAACCAAATGCATTGAACCTATTGAACCTTAAACCCGTTGAACCTTTGAACCAAAGTGGTTCAATGGTTCAACAGTTCAATGGTTCAAGCCTTCTTCTCTTTGATAAGTATTTTAAAGCTATTAAACCTTGAAGCAATTGAAATTTGAACCTTGATGAAGTGCTCAACTCTTGCTAATGACGTTGAACCTTTGAACTTGTTGAACCCATTGAACCAAAATGGTTCAAGGTTCAATGGTTAAATGGTTCAATGGTTGGATCCTTGCTTAGATGCTTGCCGATGGACATTTTTTATTGAACCAAGGTGTTAAACCAATCCTAAAAAAGACTAAGTGTTGGAAACTAATTATTTTGATTGAACCCACCTGTAGAAGCCTTTGAACTTATAGAAATGAAACTGCCTATAGAGTCTATAGAAACCAAGTCTGTAGAAATCAACCTATAAAGCCCATTAAACATGGCCTGTAGAGTCCATAGATTTTTTTTTTTGTAGAGTCTGTAGATTTCTCTTCTTGCAAAGTCCATAGATTCAATCCTACAGAGTTTGTAGATTTTTGAGAAGCTTGAAAAATGAGGAATTGGAATGCCCAAGACAAATTTCAAAAAGGGAAGAGACAATTTTGGTCTGTAGGACCAAAATAGTTCAAATGTTGTCCCAAAAATGAGTGATATTTTTTTGGGTGACAACACATGGGAACAAAATATTTTGAAGGATTTTATAGGGGTAATTTTTATACACATACATTTAAATATTTTATGATTTGGAGGTCTTTACTTTGTGAACCATCATTTTAAAAATTCAACTTCAAAGCCCTCCTAAACCCTCAAAAAACTAGTTTTGAGAAAAGTTGATTTTATTGCTATGAAATATATTGGATAAAAATAAAACATTTTAAAATTTTAATTAAAATAAGATATTATTTCGTAAATGTAAATTATATGCATGGAGATGTATGGATGAGGGCAAAAATCATATTTTTAATGGAAAAAAACATGTAAAATGAAGTTCACAACACTTAAATGAAATATAATCAATGGAGATCAAATACTAAGATTTTTTATTAGTAATAAAATTTTAATTTTTTTATAAATCATCCCATAAGTTTACCAACTAGCTTAATCAAAATGGCCAGTTTGCAGGAAAATGGAGCAAAATAGGCCTAGTCAACCCCATTGACTAAATGGCGAGTGATTTCTAATCAAAATCTAATATATTGTGATGAGAAGAGTTTTTACAGGTATATTTAATTAATTTTTCATGTTTTATGGTGTATTTTTATAGGTTTAATTTATTCCAAATGTAATAAGATAGGCTATTAGACCTAATTGGCCTAATAGGCTTAATTGGTCAATCAAGCAAGTAAAGATTGACAGTGAAAATATATTAAATTAATTAGTTTTTGAGCTAACACATGCCATATATTTTTTTCAAGTGGATATATCATTATAATTTCAATACACAAGTTCAAATTCATGTAAGTTGAGCTCAAGTTAACCAGTCCTTAAGGGTCAAATCTCTTTGGTTGACTAGTTTGACTAGTTTCATGCATCTCCCATGCTTTTCATGCAAGATAAGGAAATTCAATAAACTTAAAACAAATTTTAATATGTATTTATTTTCTAATTTATGGTATGATTTTAATACAATTAAGTTTGATAAGTCAACATGGGCCCACCACTTCTCAATTTTATGCCAAAAATGAAGAACATGCAATTTTTGAAGAATTGAAAGATTTTAAATCCTTTATTTAATATTGTAAAAGTATTTTAGTCTTATTTTAACTCAAATAAGACTAATACTTCTATTTTCCATGCCACTTTGGATTTATTTAAGGTTTTAGACTTATATATTGGCTTTTTAAGGCTATTTTTCAATAATTCCTGAAGAAGAATAGAAATTGTAATTGGCATCATTTATCAATAAAGGAAATCTTTTGCATATGAGCTTTTTAATAGAATAAAGTGTATTTTTTATTGTTTACTAGCATATAAGTGAGATATATATCCTCTTTTTACATCTTTTGCTTACCTATTGGGTAAATCTCATCCTCTATAGGGCATTTTAAGAGCTAAGAATAGAATTTGCTTTGTAAGCTTCTTTTAGGCCTTCTTTTGAAACACTTATGTTTAGTATTTATTGAAGAACTTATTTTGATTCATATGTGTGACTTACTCAATTTCAAATAAGATTTCAGAGAATACCAATCATTCAAGTGCATCACCCTAATTAGACAGTATTTCCTTTCAGTTTTCCCTTCCTCTTTTCATCCCAAAATCCGTAGTAAATTAGATTTAATTGATAAATCTTAAGGGAGACAGCCCTCTCTAGATGCTATTATTAGAATAGAGTTACCCACAGTCTAATAAATTATAATTATATTACCTGGAGTGATAGTTTTTTTCACATCTTCAAGCATGGTGCACTCTCAAGTGATAACATATATAACTTTATTAGTATTTCAAACATCTAGAGGCTAAATATCATAATTGTAACTCTTATCATCATTCTAAATTCATTGCTAAGAATAATAAAGAAATAGTTTCACATCCACCAAAATATAATTATATAAACCCTAGTGACCTTATGTTTGCTTTGTCTGATCCATTTCCTATAACTATTTTAAAACATGTTATTATAGAAGACATGGGAATTTCCATGTACCATCTTAAGGATTCCTTCCATGTTGCTAAGTTTCTGAAGTCTCCCAAAAAATTTGGTAAACCCAAACCTTTCAAAAGCCCTAAAAAAACCAACTTGATCTAGAAATATAAAAAAGAAACAAAATAACCACTAATGCTATTTGTACCTACTACTTCCCCAAAATAGGATCGAGAGGATTTCACTAAAGGAGAATAGTTAGATGTTGATGACATTGTTGATTGTTTTTAGTATCCAAAATATCCTATCCCTAATTAGATATTGGAAAATTTTGATTATACAGGGAAAAGCCTTGGTCCATGACTGTAAGGAATCTTATAAATTTTAACAAATAGAAAACCTAATTTTAATCAACGTCTCATATTTATACTACCTAGGGTTGACCTCATGACTTTCTATAGTGATTCTTCTGAATCAACTAGTGATAAAAACTCTTAGTAGTGATGCATCATCTCATTATAAAATTTTAAATGAGCTTGCTAACATAAATTTATTTGATTCAAATTTCATTTTAACCTTAACACACCATTATTCCTTATGCCTTTGCCGTCTTTAATTCATTGATTATGACTAGAAAAATTGGGTCATATTCCTTAATGAATTCTAAAATAAAGAATCAATTGAAGAATATATGGGCCTTAGATATGGATTTCCCAGTGGTGATCACAATCAAGGATTTGATTTTTCTTTGGATCCTTCTACCTACATTGTAGAGAAAGCAAACTTTTTAGGTCATAACAAAGATAAAACATAGATATCTTTAGGTGAAAACCACTTTAAGGCACTTGTTGATTAGGTAAAAATTAAAGAAAAAGATAATCAATTGAGTGAAAACCTATTTCAAGTATTCATGGATAGGAAAGTTTTCTCATCCCCAAAGGATGCACAAGTTCCATCAAGTCCTAGATCTATAGCCAATACTAGTATCATGTTAGAATAATAATAAGTATTTGAGCATCTCACTCTTGAATTTCTTGAGATTTTTTCTAGTTGGACATTACCTAATTTGGTGGATTCATATTTGTCACATTATATATAGTTTTGGGAGGAACGACAAAGAATTGTAGAATAAAAAATAAGATCATGATCACACATTGTCTACTATTATTGAAGATGGTTCTACACTCCTTGTAGAAAACACTGTTGAAGTGAACCTGAGAATATATGATGATCATAAAATTATTTACCTGGAGCATCTCTTACTGAAGTAATATGATAGGAAATTATATCCATTTTGAAGGATTTTATTGATGTTTTTACATGGGCATATTCTGACATACTTTGATTAGATCTTGATTTGGTTGTGTATCAAATTGTTATTTATCTAGATGCCAAAACAATCAAACAAAAATTAAGGAAGATGCATCCATACATCTCTCTTTTTTTAAAAGCATAATTGGATAAGTTATTGGGAGAAGGATTTAGTAGACCACTAGACTATTACAAATGGATATTAATCATAGTTCTAGTCAGAAAAAGGCCATATGGTATACATCTTTTTACTAATTTCTTAGATATCAAAACATTATGCCCATAAGATGATTTTCCTCTACTCAACATTGACATGATTATCAATTCTACTACTAGGTATGAGATTTTATCCCTCATGAATAGTTTTTTTAGATACAATCAAACTAGGCTAGCCCAAGATGATCAATAGAAGACTACATTCACCACCCCATGGGTAACATTCTATTATTAGGTCATGCCATTTGGATTTAAGAACACTAGAACCACTTATTAGTGTGTTATAGCTATCATATTCCATGACGTGATACATGATATTGTTGAAGACTATGTTGATGACATATTATCAAAATGAAGAACACATGCTAGACATCATAGCATTCTATAGAGAATATTTGAGAGATTTCATGAATATAAAGTCCTCCTGAATCCTAAGAAGTGTGTCTTTAGTATCACTTTAGGAAAATTTCTAGGATTTATTATATCACAAAGAGGGATATAAGTCCACCTTGCTAAGGTAAACATCATTTTAAAAATTCCTCCAATTTCAAATCTTAAATAAATCCAAAGCCTGCAAGGAAAGATTTAGTCTATTCACAGGTTCATTTCTCAACTAGTGGATAAGTGCCACCCATTTACAAATATCTTAAATAAATGGGTCATGTTTCAATAGGACAATGATTTTAAATTAGAATTTGTGAATATAATAACATATTTGGCTAATCCACTAGTTATGAGATAACCAACACCTAGATAACCATTGATTTTTACATTTTAGCAACTGAGAATGCACTAGGGGCACTTTTGGCCTAACATGATGATCAAGTTAAATAACATAAAATATATTATTTAAGTTACATGTTGGTTACTTATGAACATAATTATATGATATTAAGAAGGCATGTTAAGCTATGGTGTTCACTTCCCAAAAGGTGCAACATTATATTCTAAATAAAAATAATTATTATTATCACTAAGGTGGATCATCTAAAAAAATTATTATAAAAAGTAGCTCTCATAGGT
>JARHVA010003558.1:0-102500 GCA_037957365.1 Torreya grandis
GTGTTGACAAATTTTACCTTCATTGGTTTAAGGTTGCTTATGTGTAAGTTTTCCAAGAAGAATATATTTATGGATTAAAGAATAAATAAGGTCTAAAAAAACATCATAAAACCTTAATAAATCCAAAAATGGGATTATAAAATATCTCATAAGTCCAAATTTTGGCAAAATTTTCTTTTATTCCTCTAATTAACTAGTTGCAAGCTAGTAAAGGCAATTTTTAAATGTTTCATTTCATGAAGGAGAAAAAGAGTTGGATTAGAATGTTATTATAGTAATATTTTTTGCCATATTACATTAATGTTTCATGATTTTTTTTAGGTTAAATGGGTTTAAATTTATGAACAATTGTTAAGAAGGAAAGGTGCTCTAAAAACCCCAATAGCTCGATTTTAGGCAATATGTTTGCATTTTTGAGTTCTTTATTGAAAAATAAAATATTTTTTAAGATATTATGAGGAATAAATAACCTTTATAAACATTCATAAATAAATAAAAAATATGAAAAATAATGTATAAAGGTAAAGGTATAGGTTGTAGGGTTTCAAGCCAGTAAGAGAAGATAGTCAGAAAAGGCATTATTTGAGAAGTTTAAGAGATTGTTTGAGCATATCCAATAGTTTTAATGATTATAATGGATATTAAATATCCTATTTTAAAATTAATTATGTATTTATGCCTCATAAAACTCAATAAAATAACAGAATTTAGACTTAAAGGCATTCAAAAATGAGATTGTGTAAGCTAGAAAGCACTAAAAAATGCATATTTTGAGTTTTACTAAATAAAATATCTTTAAATTTGACATGGAGGTATTTTTTTATGTCATTTATTTTTATTTTTTTAATTAATATATATACTATACTTTATGAGAGATAAAATTTCAAAACACAGATCTATTCATGAAGGAAATCAAGGTTTTTCACTATTTTACTCATAAATAGAGTTAGAAATGAGTGTTTTAGATCTTTTAAAGGAAATAAAATTATTTTATAGTGTTTATAATTAATTTAAATATTTTAATCCATTCTAATTCAATGAAAATAAATTCAAAATAGGCTCTAATCAAATAAAAACATCTCATCTCCAGGTCACCTTATGGGCAACAAGCAATCACTCTTTTGTGAGTTGTAATATGAGAGTTTGGTGAATATTATTAGAGATTTTTTTTTTAAAATAACATATTTACCATTTATACCTATAAAATTAGAATTTTATGAGTGTATGGTGAGGCATATAGCTCATTTTACACCCCCAAATCCAAATCAAGGTTTTTTTAAGGCCTAAAGAGCATAAAATGTCATTTTGGGAAGTTGTAAGTGGAATTTGGATCTAAAATTTTGTTTTAAGGTCTATGAAACAATTGTGAATATTTTATAATAATATTTACACTTATTAAATTTTAAAATAATTCAAATTTATCAAGTTTCATGTTCTCATACTGCATTCAATAAGCTTGCCAAAACCACAAAAAATAGATATATCCAAGAAGAACCAGTATGGAGAGTTATTATTGTCATAATCATATTCACTCTTATCAAGAATATTTAATGAATTTTTAAAAAATATATACATATAATCTATCCTTATATTCCACCTTTTAATAATAATACAATAAAAATCTCAATCAATGCATTAAAATCCTCAATAACCTTACCTAGTCAAACACATGTTCTCTTTGCCAAGTGAAGATCAAGAAGAGTTTAAGTGTGTTTTTTTTTTTTAAAGAATCAAGGTTGGAATAAGAGTTAAATAAAATAATAATGAAATATATCTCTCCTAATACACCCAATTGGAGTTAATTTTATAAAAGGTTAAGTTAAACTTCAAGATGATTTAAGAAGACTTCAATCAGCCCTAGAAAGGTGGAGATTCAAACATGAAATAATGGAGTAGTTCAGTTAAGGAATTGATCAATTCAATTATCCTATTTTCATGGAGGATAATATTTAAAAAAATAACATGCAATCTCTCTCTTACCATGCCCCTTGTATCTAATTTTATAAATTCAAGAGAAAGAAATATGCATGCAAGATGCAAGTAAGATACTTGAAGTCAAACTCCAAGATGCAAAGAAGATAGCTCAAGTCAAAATCCAACATGAAAGTAATATATTTGAGGTAAAAATCCAAGATATAATGAAGATAATTTAATTATCTCACTATAGATATGGAAAGTCTCAAGGAGATTGAAAAATTTGTTCACAAGGAGTTAACTGAAGTTGATCAAGATCTCTTCAAGATTGAAGACCATCAATGCATGTGTGAGAACCTTTTAATTTTCAAAACATTCAAACAATATTTTCCATGTCTAATACACCATACTCCAATAAAATAATGTTGAAAATCAAGATATGTTATATTATTTTTTGGAGTGTGGTAATTGAGTTGAAGCAACATTGAAGTTGAGTTAGCATGATAAATCATCTCTAGTTTGGAGCTACTTGTCTCTTCTCTCCTTGATTCTTTTTCTATATGTATTTTTCATTTTTGAGAAAATATTATCATATTATGATTTTAGATATACATAAATTTTGACAAAATTTTACTACAACACCTTTGAAGCAATAAGAAGCTTATTTTCCCTCCATTTTAAATTTGTTCATGAAGTGTGTGTCCCATGTTCATTGAAGTATCTTAGTGAATGATTATTGTTCCTATGTTTATGTCTAAATATTTCACCTTTATGAATAAAATTATAATTCTTATAGGTCATATAAAGTGTCAAATCTTAAATTCTACTTGATTTAAAAGTGAATTCAACCAATGTTCATTCCTTCCATGCTAATGTGAGTATTTGCCAATACCAATGTATGAAATACTGATGTAATATCCATTATATGAAGATGAAGTGAATGTGTGAAAGATTTATATTCTAAATTGTGTCAATTATATGCATAATTGACCTTTATATTAGTGTATCACCCTAAATTTTTAGTTTTCGTATCCAATTTTAGCTTGTGTATTTATCCTTTTACCCTTTTCATAATCAATAAAACACATAATTAGAAAGCTTATAGAGAAGTAAGTGATTTTACAAAATGTAACCATACACACACACACACACACACACACACACACACACAATACAAAGTCACCCTCACCTTGAATAGTTTCCATTGTGTCAACAAGAGTGATAATAAGCACACATTCTTATAAGGGTGCACTTCTGAGTGATAACAACTATAATCATCAGGACCAAACTCTATCTAAATTTATCATAAGATGCAATTTATAATAATTTTAAATATTATAAAAATTTCAACCCTTTTTGGAAGTGTTTATAAGGTGAATAGCCTAATAAAATATGGAATAAACTATTCTAAACTAGGCTAATTAAGTGGCTTCAAATTTATAATATTATGTTAAATCTAAGAATATGCTAAATACATAAAATTACAATGCTAAAAAATATTATAAAAATTGCAATATAAATGATAAATAATACTTATATTATTAAATTATGCACGTGAGGACATAATAGGTACATGTGCATAATAAGGTAGATTTATGTTATATCTTGATTTGTCAATTTTTAGAAATTTTCTCTATGTTATTCCAGACACTAACATTTAGATTTGGACACTATCATCAATGCTTCTATCATGGTTTCAAAACTTTTGTCTACATCAAGATATAGACTCTTTTATTGAATAACCACCTATACATGATAGGGTTCATTTTCATACTGAAACTTTTCATATCAAATCATGTGCATAAGTTCCTAGAATTTATCTCTTTATAAAATACCTATTTCTCCCAATTACGGCATGTCACCTTGGAAAATAGGTGTTATTGGGCTCAAGTAAAGTTTATCTAACCTCAAATAATGCTATCAACAAGCACTACTCTATATACTTATAATAGGTTATTAGATTGATTTAGTTCTCCCCTTATATGGGCTTGTGCATGAATAATTGTTTAAGTGAGTGCATGTAATTATCTATCTTGTAACTTGAAAAATACTAATCATGGGTTTATCTTTTAAATTCTTTAGACCTATATGAGTATTGATCCTATTACTAATTTGGAAATAGGGAATAATATGTAAGTATAGATCAATTGTGTAAATGATCTTTAGTAGTGTGGTGTGAGTTTGAGAGGTGTTTTCTTGATATTTGCTTGGTCCCTAATAGATGTCCTTTGGTTTTGTATTATATAAAAAAAATTAAATACTCTCATGGGTTTGTTAAATAATAAAATTAGGTCAACTCATGAATGTTGAGATATTTTAAATTTGATTATTCAGAAGGTAGGGAGACTAACATAAAATTTGGGACATTAGTGTTGATACTCATGTCCTAATCTAGATGCTAGTGTCCTATAGGTTAAATAATTATTGAGTATAATTAATTATTTATGTAGGATATAAATTAATTTTTTTTTAAACTAAAGGTTACAAGTGATCTGGGTAATCAGAATGTTAGGGTTAAACTATAGGATAATCAATTTTGGTAGAGTGAGATGGTGAAGAAAGGTCATGAACTTAAATGGTTGGGCCATGATTGGTATTTTCAAATTTTCAATACTAGTATATCATATAAAATCAGATTTTAATAATTACATCCCCCTTTAACCTAGTAATGCATAAGGATAAAATTACTAGGTTAAAGGAAAGAAATATGTACCTTGGTGTTTATAACATACCTTACTTTTTTCTATCTTGTTTGAATTTATTTTATATGTACTAGCTATAACTAATAACATGTTACAATTTAATTAGTGCATATAATCTAAAAATTGAGTAATTTAAATTTTTGAAAGTAAAAAGAGTAAGGAAGGAATACATTTATGTGTCAATGCAACCATGTTTCCCCTTGGTACTTTGCTTTCGTGATGATTCTTCCTTGTTGAATCATTGGAGAGAGAGGTTTACAACTAAACCTTAAAGATCTGAAGAGGATAATTTTAGGGTGATCATGCCCTAATTTTAGTGCAAGGGTGAGTTGTGATAATTCCATTTAAATCATTAAATCTCAATCGTACAACTCCCAGTGTAAACATAATCTCACCAATCTATCCAAGGTCAAGTGGTGTAACCATCTGAACCTAAAAAGGGGGAGTAGTGTCATGGCCATCGAGGGTATTAAGCCCTGACCTCACTACTCAATGGATCCAATTTTTTTAGATAGATAGAAGGCTCAATTAGTGCATCTTTGAAAGGTTAGTGCATCAATGTGTGGTAAGAAAGGAATTAACTGTGTCCATGCCCCCTCATCAAATTTGTTATAAATGGTTTATAATATGAATATGTAAATGTGATTTGGTGTATTTACATGGATTATGTACCTATAATGTGTCTAAGGATTAATTATATGTCAAAATATTACCTATACTCTATAAAATTTAAATGATATCTATCACAAATCTAAAAAAACTGTCCTGAATCTATGAAAATCAGTACCAAATGCATAATATTCTGACTCAAGTGTATATTTGATTGATGGAAACTATGTCAAATACTGTCAAGTTTTCAAATTATATGTGTGTGGACTCATGTATCTATAAAATTCCCCTACTAATATGAACCCCTTTTGAGGTGATGGGAATGTAATCTGGTAGTGACCTTATCTCAAAATGATAAGATAACCATGTTATATTTGTATTAATAATGTAGTAAAGAAGCATATAGTGGTATCATTTCTAAGTTATGTATCAATTAAGCTTGTAGTGTCCAATCACAACAATACCTAATATGCATGATATGGATCATGGTAATGTCTAGGAGTAACAAGCATAATCTTAGCAAAAAATCAAGCACACACACACAATAACACTCAATGTCATGCAAAAAATGGTCTAAGGAGACCGATAATAAGTGGCATATTTAAATGCCACACATTTAAGGGGAGAACATATTCAAATGTCTGTACACTAAAGAAACAACACTCAGTGGCACTATGGTCAACAAACAAGGAATATTTTCAAATTTTCCATAGTCAAAACAAGGTATAAAAAAATAATTACACTCAAGTAATCCATGTGGTAAGATGAATAAGTGAAAAATAAGTAACCAACATAAACATATCATACTAGTTCTTACATACATGTGTTATAAAATTTACTTGTAACATAACATATTTAGCACACTATTTAAAATGTAAACATGATTATATACATGTGTAAGTGTTAGTTTATAAGTACAACATGATAATCTAAAGTGATCATAAAATAATGTAACATGTATCAATCATGATCAATGTGGCAAATGCCCCTAATGTAGTGTGTCACACACGTAGAGGAAAGGTCCAACATATATATGCTCATGTATCATGTATCTAGTGTATGTATGTATCACACTCAAGTACCCATAAAAAATGTGTGTATATAAATGAAATATATGTTATCAATTAGCATAAATTAAACAGCATGTATACAAAAGCTAGTAAACATGTGTATGCTAAATATTGTTTTGTATTTTTTTTCTTTTTTTGAATGTTTTTGTATTTTATTGATTTTTTTACTTTTTGAATTTTTATATGTTTTAATTTTAGGGAAGAGAGGGATAGCCGATGATCTCATCTAAGTGATGCTCATAGGGTGATCTAGACTTAGTATATGATACAACAAATTGGTCATACTACCAAGGATCATGTATATGTGACAAATATTGATATTTAAAACATGTGATACTCTTTTAATGCCTCATAGAACTCTGTGGTTGATCTTATCTTAAAAAATAGTTGGGTCATGAAAGTATAGATGAAGGGTCCATAGATTCCATGATGTATATTTTATGTAACATCCTCTCAATCATCAATCACCTAGGAATTGAGATTGCCTTTTGCTTACACTTTCACACATGATTAACCTTAATAGGTTGTATAATTAGTTGTCTTGGAATAAAATTCTCTTGTTGTAGTGGATGTTCATATTGAATCCTTAAACTATGATTACCCTATTGGCATGAATATAATTTATACATATATGCATTATGTAAGGATTACATGAAGGTTCTGAATCTAAGGTCATCCCAGTAACATATCAAAAACTCTCATATGTTGGACCAACTTGTAAAGGTAAATTAATCTCACCAAAAATTTGTTGTGATTTCTTATGGAATGCTTTGGCCATCTTGGTCAAAGCGTATGAATCAACAAGTGTGTATCCCAAATGTGTGATTAATTTCATGGTACATATATTCCCACTAGAACCATTATCAACCATAACACTATGTATAGTTTGATGATTAATATGTGCTCTAATAAATAATGAGTGAATATCTTAGTCATCATCCACAATTTATTTTCCATCAAATGTAATATAATTACATTAAACCATAAGAGGTATTATGTTTGTAATATTTCCAGTAATCTTATATAATGGGTGTCCATAATGTGGTGGAGGACGATGTGAATAATATTCCATTTACACTTCCAATATTTCCTTATAATGATCATCTCATGGACTATTGAATATCTTTTGGTTTTGATTATCATGAGGTTATGACCTTGAATCCTTTAGAAGATCATTAACAGTAATTTAGTCATTATTAATGGTATTATATCTTGTGATTAAACTTGTAACATATTTTTATAGAATGCCCAAAACATTGGAGATAGTCACAATAATAATTTTCATCATATCCTTTTGGAAAAGGTTGAATCTTATCAACCTATAAGGGAAGAGGGAGATATATGAGGTGACACTCCATAATATTATTAATGAGTGAAGTTATAGACTTAAGTAATAATGTAAATTGTCTCTTAGGTTTATTTGATAATATGATCTGACTAGGTCATTTTGAAACTGTATTAACTATTGCTGTTGCTTCCTTTCTAGCCTTTGTATGTTTAACCTTATAGATTGGTTTGATATGAAACTTGGTAATAGATGTATTCAGTGTGTTTTCTACATACTTAAGCTTTTTAAATTCAATAAATTTCATTTCTCAATCTCAGACAATATGGCTTAATTCATCAAAAGATTTAAACTTCTTGAAGACAATATATACATGTAGTGGGGAAACAAAACTTTACTTAAACATATATTTAAGATCTTAAATTATTTGAGATGGTGCATGACATATTTTTAGTGAGAAAATAGTTCACTAGAGGTTTAAATGCTTTTACTAATTATATTGGTAGATCATTGAACCATCTCAAATCATAGTCATCTAGGCTTCTTGTAAATAATTTTGTCAAATTTTTTTCATTGGAATCATAATTAAGGTATTTTACATGGAAAGTATTGTAGAAAAGGGTTTGTTTATTAAGTTGGGCACTCATTCAATTGTTCAAGTTAGTTATTTTAAATGATTTTACATTCAATTGTATTGGTAGATAATTGAACCATCTCAAATCATAGTCATTTAGGCTTCTTGAAAATAATTTTGTCAAATTTTTTTCATTGGAATCATAATTAAGGTATTTTACATGGAAATTATTGTAGAAAAGGGTTTGTTTATTAATTTAGGCACTCATTCAATTGTTCAATTTAGTTATGAACTCATTACATCTAGGCACAAACATGGTATATTTCTTATGCACTCAAAATTTAACACTCAACTATGCCAGCATCAATTCATATAAGGCACATGCCTTATGTGCTCACATGAAGTGCAACTAAGAAGGAACCAAGACACTCATTGGGCTACTTATGCCATGGAGTGAGATATAAATTATGGGACTTGGTCATTTGGAAGAAGGTTTTTGGTAGATTCATAGGTGTAAGCCCATTTGGAGAACTAGTTTTGGTCATAAGGGAATAAGCCTTTATTAACTAAGTCTAGCATCGTATAAGTGCTAGATGATTCGAGGGGATGATTTAACTTAAATGCCCATTCTGAGCTCATGCTTCTAGTAAAGGATATCACCGCTTGGCATGAAATCTTTCATTACTTAGGATATTTCTATAAAATATACTGACATCATCAATTAACACAAGGATGCCATTTATGCCTTGATCTAGAAGCTTGAAAACAACATGCTAATATAAATATATTCAAATTACATCATTATAATCCTTTGTGTTTTAATAGAAATTCAAATGATGCATATATCATATATAAAACCATTTAGAACAACTACTATTACCATTAACCAAATTTTTAATAGAATAGAGTTCTTAACATATATAAAATAAAGTAGATACTTCTCTAAAGCTATTTAACTGCTTAGAAGCTCATAGGCAAGCTTGGGAATATACAAATGAAGACTTAACGTCATCCATGATATTTTAAATACTAATGGTGTCTATCTCAAATACATTTAGAACCATTTCTCCATACCCTCATTGCCTCAATTTTTATCCTCTACATCGTTGGTTCAATCTCATTTTATATCTCTTCAATAACATCTCTACCAGGGTGTAATCTACGCACACTATGTGTTGAGATAGAGCATAAGTAATAATTATAATTACTCCATATCCTTATGCCATTCATGTTATAGTCACCACATGTTTCCACTCCTAGAAGATGCCCTAAAGATCTAGGTACCATTTAACTACCTACTAGCTGACACAAGATGTGCATTGATCCCTCTAACTGATGCCAAGATACCAAAATAACAATCAGCATGACAAGTGATTGCCTCACATTGATGTGTCTATCATGTTGGTGTAGATCCGATACTTAGTGAAATAGGGGCCCAATAGAAAGATTGAATATTTGTTCAAGATCACCCTTTACATCATAAAGTGTGAATTTGGATGCTACAAAACTAGTTTAAAAGGTTACAAATATATCTCATGTGTAATTGTATTATGTAATAATCTTATGAATCAATATAATGAGTATACTTTAAATCATTTTACTTAATATTTGTAACTTGAGCTTCCAAAGTTTGAATAAATTGGATAAGATTTTTCACAGTGGACCCATTGGGATTAAATTTTGATATTTAATAAGTTACCAAATGGTATGCAAACACTGTTGGTGTTTATGTAGGCATTAAAACTATTAATTGAGTTGAAGTGTTGATTGATCCCATGGAGGGTATAACATTATATTTTTGATCATGAGGAATAATGGGGAAACATATCTCATGATCCCAATAGATGTAGGATTTAATGGTGTGTTCAAGGTCAGGGATAATGGGATTGAATCTATAGTTATATGACATAAATTTTCACCATCACTAGATGTGAATGCATTATCCTTAGCAAGTTTTTTTATTTTATGTCTTGTAACATAAAAAATTACATATACTAGTTTTTTATTTATATTTAGATGATTAATTAATTCCTCCTTATCTTTGGTTTGAAAATAATAGTTTTTACTAAAAATTGTAATTTATTATAAATGAAAACAAAGGTGGAAAAAATAATGTATTAAATCATATTATAAAAGCAATCATGACAATCTAGAACCCTAAAAGGCTAAAAATGTTTAAGGTAAACTAAGGTTATCCAAGAAAAATCAAATGTATAGTTCATTAAATGTTTAAACCTTTTTGAAAGTGGGTTAAAAGGGAATTCCTAATAAACTATAGAGTTAACTATCCTAAATCAAGCCAATTAAATGGATTCAATTTTATAATATTATGATAAATATGTTTAATCTAATAATATTCTAAATATAAAAAATCACAATGCCAAACAATATTTTAAAAGTTCAAATATGAAGGAAAAAAATACTTAACTTATTAAATGATGTGTAGGTGATCTAATAGATATAGGTGCAGAATAAGGCAAACTAAATTTTTGTCTTGATTTATCAAATTCTATAAATTTACTCTTTGTTAGTCTGGACACTACCATTGAGATATGAACACTACCATTGATGTTTTTATCTTGGTTTCAATTATTTTATCGAGATCAAGATACAAACTCTTTTCTTAAACATCCACTTATGTCTTTTAGGGTTCACTATCACCTTGCAAGTTTTTATTTCAAAGCATGCACACGAGTTCCTAGAATTAGTATTTTACTCAAAAACCTAGGTCCTCTGGTGAGGGCATGTCACCTTGAAAAATAAGGGCTATTGGGCTCAAATGAATTCACTATAACCTCAAATACTCCTCTTTCAAATAACACTACCTACATATTTTTATAATTTGAAGAGGGCCTCATATCAATTCATTTCTCCCCCTTATGTGGGCTTGTGTGTGAAAAATAGTGTAAAATGTTATATGTGAGTGCATGTAATGATCTACATTGTAACTTGAAAAATACTTCTCATGGTATAATCTTTGAATGTTTTATACTTGTAATAATATAACTCATATGACTTATTTATAAATGGTGAGAATATGGCACTATATTTTAGATAGTGTAAATGATTTTGATAGTGTAGTATAAGCTTGAAAGGTGTTTTCTTGATATTTTATTGATCCCTAATGAATGGAATTTGATTTTGTAATTATAATTCACCTTTTAAAATAATATCATGGGATGGTTAAATAAGACAAATAGGCCAACCCATGAATGTTAAGATATTTAAAATTTAATCATTCAGAAGACAGGGACACTAGCATCAATGTTAGTGTCCTAATATAGGCACTAGTGTCATGTAGGGTAAAAACTATTAAGAATCTATAACTATATATGTAAGATAAAATTCAGATTTTACTCAAACCAAAGGTTACAAGTGATTTGGGTAATCATAATGTTAGGGTCAGACTATGGGATAATCAATTTAGGCACAATGAGATGGTGAATGCAAGCCTTTCAATAACATGAAGGTCACGAACTAAAATGGTTGAGCCATGATTGGTATTTATCAAGTGTACAAGAATATTTTGTCTAATAGAATCATATTTAGTATCTATAGAAACCTCAAATATAGTGAAATGACTAACATAAGTAGTCTCTAGATAACACATCTAGGATAATTTCTCACCAATCTAAAATCACATCAATAATTAATATGTCAAGATATATCTAGGTACATCATCTATAATAGCTACAACCCCATCAAAATATTATGTAAATAAACAATAATATTAAGTAGTGTTCAAAATACATAACTAAAATTCAATATACATATTGATCATGAGTATCCAATCATCCACTCACATTGGAAATCATAAAATCTCTAGCAATGAGGTATACAAATAGGTTATCTAATAATTAAAAAAAATACTCTAACAACATTAAATCATATGAAAAATTTCATCAAGTGCTTAAATCAAAATCTAGTGACTCAACCATGTATCAAAAAAATGTGAGTAAGAACTATAGTCACTCATCAAAAAATAACTAAAATATACATCATCTACAAATAAATAACTACAAGTGCTTAGAAAGAATTTCTAAAAATAAGGTATGATTTCATTAATCCATGATGAACAAAATTTTCCACAAGCTAATATATATATAGATGCATATCTATAATATCAACATAATATATATCAATTCATAATATCACCTGCATCAAACCATAATATCATTGAAATATCTACAAAATCATGATTCATAGATTCAAACCTAACTTAGTATTCAAAAATATTTAAATCTTTGATGCTCAACTCAAAATTTGACTCCACATGTTCCCCCCTAGAAAACTAGAGTTGATAACAATGGAATACAACCCCCCTAAAATGGAATTACTCTAAATCAAAAACACCGACCATCTTGGTACCTATATAATATATGTGTATGTATTCACAAATGTTAGAGAAAAAAATAAAAAATAAAAATAGAGACATGATGTAAGATCCCTACTCTTAAAAATTTAATGCATCTCCAATGATAAAAATATAGAGGTGTGCATATTTTCACTTACCAATGAGGATCATCCCTTTGATGTATGGATTTTATTCATATTTTGTTGATTGTGGGTGCTCAATGAAGATCATGTAAGAACTCTAGTAGCATGTCACATTTGTCAATTGGATGATTATCTTGATGAAGTTTGATGATTTTTAATTCTAAATCACATAAAAGGGAATAATTTACTTAGGAAACATAGGCTTGGTATAAGTGAGGGGTGTCATCTCAATTTATATAGTTTGAGCAAGAGGAATAGATAATGGATCTTGATCCAATATCAAGGGCTATACTTGAGTCATATATGGGGGTTGGATAAAAAATGGATGAGGTTGGATGGGTATGAGCATGAATTTAATTAGGAATGGTAGACTTACACCTTTATCCCCTTGTCTTATTTTTGGGAGATTTTTCAAGTAGATTAGTGATGTTATTTATTTGAGATGGAAGATTGATGTCATGGTATTTATTTTATTTATGCTTTTATTTATTTTTGTGAATGTATTTTGTTATTAAGATAACCAATTAAATAAAATAATTACTAAGTTAATTAATTTGGATTTGATAAGATGGGATTGATATGTTATTTTCATGACATGATTAAATGATTTGGGGATGATGAATAGTAATGGGTTGTTTAAGGGTGTTGATGATGGAATTAGGGTTGATTAGAGATGGATACAGATAGATTATGAATGAAATATGAATTATTAGGGATTATACATGATGAAATAGGTAAATTAGGGCTTGGTATGGATGGTATAATTAGGGTTTAACATGAATGAAGGGATTATGGATGGAATGATGAAGGAATTTGAGTTTGGTAAGGAATGTGATGATGAAAGGTTAGCATTAACACCAAAGTGGTAGTTTTTAAGTGTCTACATATTTCACCTCTTTGAATGGACATTGTGATAATATGGGTGGAGTGATATATTTTCAAATAATGAAGACGCTAAAAAAAATAGATACTAAGATTCCCTTGTTAGCATGATGAATGTAGGATGTGATGCCCCATCAATAGGGCAAGTGGGTTGAAAGACACAAATGGGATATCAAAATGAGAGAATGGATTAGAATTTAATCAAGAGACATTAAATATGGGGGGATGAAAATAATGGATAGGAATAAATGCTAGTGATGCATAGTTAGCCAATGAGAATGGAGGTGGAGGATGGATAGTGTAGATGGATGAGAGTAAGATGGTGATAATGGATTAAGATGGATGTTATGGATATATAGGATTAACTCACTTGAGATAAGTCTTGCATTAATTTTTTTTATTTATCCTAGTGAATGATATATGTGCGGGGGTGGATTGGGAATAATATATCCTAATAAAATCATTAGCTTTGATTTTCCCCAAACAATGATATATGTAAGAAGGTAGATTTGGGAAAGATATATCTTGATCAAGTTACACATTCTAATTTACAAACAAGCAATGATATATGAAAGAGGGTATATTTTGGAATGATATATCATGATTAATTATTGATTGATTATGTTTTATTAAAATGATTTCAAGTATAGATGTAAAGGGTTAACCAATTATTTGGATTGATGATGTGATAATGAATGATAAATAATTTTATGGATTTTAATATGTTGTTGTAGATGAAAGTTATGGTATAAAATCCTTAAAAATAATGAGGAGGCCACAAAAATTTGGTCATATGAGGATTCCCCTAGTATTATGATGAGGATTTAATAATGATGTGATAATGGATTGACACTATCATTACCATGAGGCATAATGAGTCAGTAAGAGTGGTTAATTAGTTAAGGGCTTTTAGATAAGTGATAATTGATGGGCAAGAGTATGATGGTGATGGATGGTTAGATAGGATGATAGATATGGAAGTGATTGGGAGAAAATATGGTGCATGAATAGGACCTTTTTCTAGTTATATACAAGGGAAAATATAATTTATCTACAAATCAATCCTAGCTTGGAGAAGATAAATCACACACTATTTTGCTAAAATTTGTCTATTTCAAGTCTAAAGAAAAATAGAGAAGTAGGATAGGGATAAGTGATTAGAATGAACTTGAATTAGTTTGTGCATCGTATCCAGACATTTTAAACACTCCTCTTTGACTAGGGAGAACTACCTGCAAGTAAGAAAGTACTACCACAAAATGTTTGTTAGCAAATATTTGACTGGGCTACCAAGCTACATGCTTGTTCTAGGAAGTGTCAAACTTCCTTAGAGATAACAGTCCACTTTTGAGAGATAAAAGAGTAATTAATAACTAAAAGAGAGGTAAAGAGAGAGTAAAATAGAAATAATGTTACCATTATTCACAACCTAAGTGCAGTAGAAAGTAACAGAGTGAAGGTGGTATGTTCTATTTATATTTTATAAGTTATTTGGGTAGGTTTTAGAAGGGTTAGGAAATCCATAGTTGCCAATGTTGGTTATGTTTCCAAGTTTGATAAGGGTGTGACTAATATCGATTATGCTACTGAGGTCAATGGGGGAAGGTAACTCATGTTGTTTATTTTTCCAAGGTCGGTAAGGGATATAATTTCTTAGGAGCTTATAGAAGACTTTTCTAGGTTTGGGAAATGGTTTTGGTTAGGTTTTGAGGGTTAGGGGGGGAGAGAGAGAGAGAGAGAGAGAGTATTATTTGGGTGGATCTGGTTAGAGATTTGGTGTGTTGGAACAAGGAGAAACAAGTAGGGAGGCTTTATAAGTCCTTCATGGGGGTTTGGTTAGGAATACATAAAGCAATTAATAGTAAATATAAAGTAATTGTAATGTAATTGCTTAAAATACCTATAGAATAAGTGAAATAATTAGCTAAAGTGGTGACTAAATGATAAGTATTGGATGGATGGGCCCTATCAAGTAGTCCGAATTGATGCCTCAAATGGAGAAAATAAGTGGGTGCTGCTGGTTCTCAAGAGCTTCGTTCTTGATCTGGGTTGACTTATGAAAGATAAAAATAAGCCAAGATGTAAAAAGTTGAATGATAAAAGCTTGGATGTAAATAAGAGTGATTTTTCTTGATTTATACTAACTTGAACATTAGTTTGGAGTTTGGCTTATATAATTGACATCGACAATCCCATCGATGTTGGTTATGGGTTGACCAATGTTGGTGACCTTAGAATAGGTAAAACTACTATCTTCAGCCTATTTTATATTGTTCTTCATGCCAAGTGTGACACCCATTACAAAATGGTAAAAATAAGAGGTTAAGAAGGACATAGTTGGTTAGGAATTCAATTTTGAGGTGAGATTAAGTCTTGGGTAGTTAGGATAAGGGGACTAAGTCTTGAGGTGACTCATTAGGAGAGAATCAGTCTTAGGACAAGGTGGCCTGGTAAGGTGGAAAAAGGGGTTTTTAATTAAATTAATTATATATTTCAAATTAATTAAATATGTGAGGGGTAAAATCATGGATTAAGGAGACAAATTATTATTATTGAAATAGAGCTCAAAGGGGGGTTTTGACACAGTGAGTTACATATGTGTGTGACTCAATTTTAGTGTCTACATTTTCCCCTTTTTGTCTTGTAATTTGTACTAACAATTTATAAGATACAAATATGAGTTAGATGCTCCAAGTATTGGATGAGGTATCCCCCCCTCAAAATGGGAAATGATGGAGGAGAAATCAGAATCAGGTACTGGTTTGATAAGAAGTGAATTATGTGAATGGAAGAGAACATGGTATCATTGCATGTGTGTATACTACTATGAGATATAGTTGACAAAGTCAAGAATAGGTAAGGTTGAGGAGGATTTAGATAGAAATAACCAAAGCATAGCTTTTAAGTGATAGCTGAGAAGGTCAAAACAATCAAAGTTATAGCTCCAATGGTCTATGTATCCTAGGTATTTTAGGTAGGAAGTGCCCCTAGGAAACATAAAAAGGTTGTAGGTGATAGGTCAAGCTTGGTCACTATCCTAAACACCTAATATACATGTGTATATTCAATATCCAATTATAGAAAAATAGCATAATCAGTCAAGATAAGTAATGCAAGGTTGGTGTAAAAGGGTCAATGACTGATGAGATATTCATGATCTCTAAGAAAATTCATCATAGGTGGAGATTTAAGTGATCTCCAAGGGTGGTTGTCATGGTTGGGGAGATATATGTGATCTCCAAGTTGGTGGTTGTGGTCAGGGAGATATACGTGATCTCCAAATTGCCCTAGAGTATGGGTAAAGTCTAAAAAGTTGGGGTTATTGGTTGAAACATTAATTCAATAGTGATGAAATTAGTGACATCACTAATGTTGATAGTAAATAGTGCCAACATCGATGGATTAAGGCCACATTGCTGATGTCAATAGGCTTAAGTGTCAATGTCTATAGATTAGGTCAAGTATGCCAATATGAATGGGTAACCAAACCCAATAAAAGGGGGTATAGAGGCCCACCAAACTCATTTGAAACATTTCATTAGAGAGAAATAGAGCTCTGAATATGATGGAGATGGCATAGCAAAGAGGGGACCCAGTAGGAGATGTGCCACCATAAGAGCCAGTTGTACCAACCTAGAGAAGATGGAGAGATGAGGTAAGATCCTCTACAATTTGGTTTTGAATTTGAATTTATTAGTTTGATTTTATAGGCTAAATTTAAAGGTGGGGGACAAGAAAATGTTAGTAGAGGGGAAGGAAATGGGGTAGGGTAGGTTTAGGTTAAGTTGGGAGGAGTTTGGGGTAGTTTTTAAGTGAAAATTAGAATTTTGGGGGATGGGTCATTTGGCCCTAGGGCTGAACCAGTCACCGATGTCGATGGGGTCCACCAATGTTAGCTGACACAACATCAATGTTAATAGGTTTTTTCCAACATCAATCAACTCCAAGCACTGATGTTAGCATATAATACTAATGTCAATGACTGTGAAGGACTCAAAAATAGGAGAAAAGGTCAATTTTGATCCCTAATTGAAGTAATCAACTAACCTAATGGCTGAGCTAGCCTAAGAAGACCATGTGTCGACTGAGTGTTACCTACATATCCCAGTTGAGGGACTTAGGATAGTGTAGTTCTCCTAAAGCCTAGGGAAAAATATCTAAGGTATGGTTAAAAGTGTGTTATAAAAAAGAGAGGTTGAGATAGGTCAGGAGACCTAGGGATTAAAATATAGGGCAAAGGATCGAGGGGTAGGGATATAAGCCATGAGGCCTATATTTTTGATAGGCAGTTGGGCCTAGGGTGGAGAGAGAGAGAGAGGTAGTGAAGCCTAGGGTAGAGAGGGGAGTAGGATATATATTTAGGTGGGTATATGGCTGAGCTAACCTTAGAAGACCTTATGTTGACTGAGTGTTGCCTACATAGCTTGGTGGAGGGCCTTAGATCAATGTAGCTCTCCCAAAGAGAAGGGAAGAAGGTAGCAGTAGGTTATATTATTAAGTATTTGACTTGAGTTGTGTGTGTATGGATGCAAGCTAGGATGGATCTGACACTATAGGATCATCTACCAAGGTTATTGAGGAGTTATACAAGATATTGTAGGATAATACAAGATATTATGATCACCACTCCAGGGTGAGGATCTCTTCTCATGCTCGAGGGAGGAGCATGATATACACATGATGGCATTATTTGGTGAGTATGTGAGTGAAGAGACTTATCATTCAGTGAGTTTTACCTATGAGCCACTATATAGTTCTGATGAGGAGTAACATAGGCTGAGCATCTTGATGATGATAGGGATCATAGTGTATGCACTACTAAATGCAGATGGTGGGAGGTTTATGATTGCATTGATGGGTGTGCTAGCATAGATGGTTGAGTAGTAGACTATTTTTGCATGGTGACCATTGTTTTTAGCTTAGTTATATAGAGAGCTATGGGGTTTGAGATTATGATGGTGATACAATTTTTATGTTAGCCATTTACTACATTATTGGGCATACATGCATATCATAATGACATGACCATTAGGGTTAACTAATACAATTCTAGCTAGTTTTAGGGTGGGTTTTACATGATGGAAGGATGGTATGGTATATACCTAAGTAGATGGTGTAGTGTGTGACATTGCTTATTATAGGTGCATGATTGAGGTTTTGATCCATGTAGATATTTTATGGAGACCCTATTTAACATACCCTTATTTCAAAAGATAGGTATAGCAATTGGTTGGATTGTAGAGCTCATTATGGGTTAGGGGGAGATGAGCCAATGAGCTAGAGATGGTACCCATGGCATAGGTCAGGAGGTAATTTGGCCTACTACAAGATGTTCCACCCACCTTCCCTTGATATAGGAGGGATGATATAGAGGCACCCATATCTTTGACTCAAGATATAGATGGACCAAATTTTGAGGAGCTGCCAGTAGGGCTAGGCATAGTTGATTTAGGATGTATATTGGCATATATGCTTTGGTGGGTAGGTTTGCATCCTATGATTGAGGTTAGGAGGCCACCACTATATGTGTAAGGTGTGGTGAGGGAGAGAGATGTAGCCATATAGTCATTAAATGCAATAGTATAGGCTAGAGATATAGCTCAAGCATAGGTATTAACCTTATAGGGATAGGTGGTGACATTGTAGGGCTAGATTGGGGCACTACAAGGCCAAGTTGGGGCACTATAAGGCTAGGTTAGGATGTTATAGGGTTAGGTTACTACATTGATAGTAGACAGGGATAATTTGAGAGTAGCAAGTCAGGATACTTCTCCGCCTCCACCATAGGGACCAATAAGGCTAGGCCATCAGTAAGTGTGATGGGACCACCACAAACTATATCTTTAGTGAGATAAACTATTTCCCTTGATGAGATTTTCCTATTAAAAGAGGGCCATTAGGGAGTTCCTATAGATTCAAAGGTATTCCTAGTTTAGAGAGTAGGAGAGATTAGTGACATGTACCATACCTTTTAGCTCACATCGATGTAGATGAGTGAAGAGTGGTGATGACACTA
Organism: Torreya grandis; assembly: GCA_037957365.1. Taxonomy (NCBI): domain Eukaryota; kingdom Viridiplantae; phylum Streptophyta; class Pinopsida; order Cupressales; family Taxaceae; genus Torreya; species Torreya grandis. Next base: position 19,550 of record JARHVA010003558.1, read on the forward strand.
CTTCTTCATGACCATGTAGAGAACCTCGAGGACTTTGAGTGCCATAGTTTTTTAATTTTATATACACACTAGCTTATGAGCCAAAGATGAGAGATGTATTTTTTAAGAGAGATGATTTTGTGATGATGTATTAATAAACATGTATGTTGAGCATTTATATATATGAGATGTATATTTATTGTGATTTTAAGATGCACTTATTGTGATTGTGATGATGATATTGATGTAGATGTTAATGTTATGTTAATTTTGATGTTAATGTTGAGCAAGTTAGTTGAGGTATACTAGCATTTTTCATATGTGTGATGGTATATACATAGTTGGTTTGTTAGCTTCATCTTAGCATTTTTCCATATTTGTAATAGTGTATGCTTAAAATGAATAGGTTGGTTATGTTATTTTATTTCAGCATTTTTCCATATGAGTGATGGTGTATGCTTAAAATAAATGGAGTAGGCCTGATAGTGTTAGTATGACATTTTTCATCTTAATAGAGAGATCAACATGTGATTTGAAAGGGAAAACAATGAGGCAAAATGTTGTTACACTGGCAAAGACCATAATCGTAACATAAATAGGCTCAAGAATATGAGCCTCATTCATGCCTTGTAGCATTGGACCATTTTGTGTGTTAGAGAAGCGTTGTGTTCAATTTATGTTAAGTGAGTTCAAATTCACTTGAAAGAGTATGAGGGAAAAAGGGTAAAATGAGGTAAAATATTTGGGTAGCGTAACCCTCGAAGTGGGAATGATATGCCCCTATTGTGGTGACCTAAGAGCTACTATAGGCAAGTCCATGACTTAAAGCTTTTTTCTTGTTGTGTAAGTTGATCAATGCGGGAAGCCTATAATGGGATTGTGTATGTGTTGAATTTGTATAAAGCTGATCAATATGAGAAGCTTTTCATTTGTATTTTCCCTTTGAAAACAAAGCTTTGGCCTAGTCATCCTTCAAGGGAGTGGTCTAAACATCTATTTTGAGTTTTAAATAGATGTCCCTCAAGGGAGCAGTCTATTAATAGTAACAAAGAGAAGTTACATAGCTATATTTCAAGGGAGCAGTCTACATTGAGAATCATGACCTAAGATTTTATAACTTGTCACATATCCCATTTATTTGTTTTTTGTTTTTTTTTATTTTAGTCATGGATAAACTATAGAGGCTTAGGAGTTTTCTACTTTAAGGGCAAAAACATAGCACTTTGTAAGTTAACTAAGTGTGCAGGATTAAGGGTGAAGAGAAAGGGAGATGAATGTAATAGGGGTGCTCAAAGTATGAGCTTAAGTTAAACATGAGGTGAAGCTATTCTTGGTTAACAAAAGAATGGTCATAGGTGTAAGGCATTTAAAGGCTCAGGTTTTGGCCTTCCTTCAAAAGAAGACAAGTGATAAGTTCCTAAGCCATACTTATGAGTTATGATATAGGGTCCAAGTTAATTAGGAGAAAACTTACCCCGTTTGCTTTTCTCCATGTTTGTCACATGTTGATTCTTTTTAAGATGAGATATCCAATATTAAGATCTTGCTCTTTGATTTTTTTGTTATAAGCATGTTTGATACACTCTTAATAGATTTGGAGGTGGTTGAGGGCTTTGAGATGGCACTCATCAAGTAATTTGATTTAAGCCAAACATTCTTGGTGAAATTCATCATTAGTAAGTATGTCTTTTAGATAAATGTGAAGAGAAATAATCTGAACCTCAAGAGGCAAAATAGCCTCCATCCCATATACCAAGGAAAAAGGTATAGCACCCATAGGGGTTTGAATTCTAGTGTGGTAAGCACATAAAGCAAAATGAATGTGTGTGTGCCTATCCTTGCTTGTATCATTAAATACCTTCATGAGAATTTTGGTCAATTTTTTGTTAGAAGCTTCTACCTATCCATTTTCTTATGGATAGTATGGTGATGAGAAGCTTAATTTGATTTTGAATGTATCACAAAGACTTTGGATAGTATTGTTTGTTAAATATTTGTTGTTATCTATTATAATTTTATGTGGAACACCAAAAATGATAGATGATGTGATGGTTGATAAAGTCAATAATTTTGTCATCCTTAGTGGAAATGAAAGGAATGGCCTCAACCCACTTGGTGAAGTATTCAGTGGCAGTAATGATAAAATGATGACAGAGGGATGAATGAGGGTTAATCTCCTTGATTAGATCCAAGCCCCATTGGGAGAAGGGCCAAAAGTCTCTGGTGACTTGTAATGAATGAATCATAACATGAAGGAGGTTAATGTGTTGTTGACATTTGATGCAACACCAAATGTAATCATCATAGTCTTGATGGAGTGTGGGCCAATAATAGCCAAGTCAAAGGATACGCTTAGTAACTATGTGACCATTGAAATGTCCACCACAAATCCCATCATGGACCTCCTTAATAGTGAAGGGAATCTTAGTACTAGTGAGACATCTAAGAAGGAGAACATCAAAACCTCATTTGTAGAGAATTCCCCCTAGCATAGTGTAATGAATGACATATTTTATGAAGGTGTGGATCCCATTATTGGAGAGATAAGAAGGGGTTATAGAGAAGGAAAGGTAATCCATGAGTTTCCTGTAACATAAGTCATGTGGTTTGGATGTTACATTTCTGATAAAGAGGATGTTCATTGATACATAGGAGGGTAATGTAAGTGATGCATAGTGGCATAGATTTTTGAGGAAGAGGATGAAGAGGGTATGTGTGAGGCAAGTGAAGCCATTGTGTCAGTAAACTTGTTTACAGATCAAGGAATAGTTTATAAGAGATAAGAGTCAAATGATCCCAAGAGTGTATCTACATGATGTTTATACCATTGTATAATCTTATTTTTACATAGGTAGGAACCTTTACCCTGGTTAACCACTAGCTAAGAATCACCAAAAATGGTTATGGATTTGATACCTAAGAAGAGAGATGTTTGAAGTCCTAAGATCAAAGCCTCATATTCAGCCATATTATTAGTGCATTCAAAATCTAGTTTAAATGGCAAAGGCATAGGCTCACCATCTAGAGAAATAAAAATAAACCCTACACCCCCACCATATTGACATTTATATCCATCAAAGAACATCATCATTTGATAATAGATGTCATTAGTGGAGAGAATTCTGATGGATTCGTCAGGGAATTTGAGATTTGAAGGTTGGTTGTCAAGTAAAGGGGTGGTAGCTAAGTGGTTAGCAATTGTTTGCCCCTTAATAGACTTTTTTTGAATGAATTTTAAGTTGAATTCAGCAAGGATCATGAGCCACTGAGCTACACGTTGGTTGTGATATAGCTTAAAATTCATGTATTTGAGGGGATTGGTATGGGTGACCACATAGGTTTTGTGATTTAGATGATAATAGCGGAGCTTGGAGGCTAAAAAGACCAATGCAAGGTAAATTTTTTTGGTATGGGTATATCAAGTCTCATAATCAATAACTATGCAACTTATGTAGTAAACTGCCTATTCTCAATGTTGGTCATCTCAATGTGAAATCATAGCACCTAGAGAATGGTCTATTGCAAAGATGTATAGGTAGAAAGGCTGATTTTCCTTAGGTGGAATAAGAACTAGTGGGGAAAGTATATATTGTTTGAGTGCATCAAAATCTTCTCGTAAATCTATATTCCAATGGAAGGAAACATCTTTTTTGAGGATATGGTGATAGGGTTGGTAATGATTTGAAAATTGAGAGATAAAGTGGTGGATTGAATGAAGTTTGCCTTACAGGATATAGATTTGTTTTAAATTAGTAGGTGAAGACATCTCTAGTATTGCTCTAACCTTAGCAGGGTTAACTTCAATACCATGAAGATAAATGATAAAACCTAAGAGCTTACTATAAATAACACCATAGACACATTTCTTTAGGTTTAGTCAAACGTTATATTGAAGGAGATGAGATAATATGGTTTTGAGAATCATCAAGTGATCTTGGCAAAGTTTAGACTTTCCAAGTAAGTCATGCACATAATCTTCCATAATTTTGTGTAGGAGATCATGGAAGATGTAATTCATATCACATTGATAAGTGGTATCAATGTTCTTTAGACCAAAAGGCATGAGCCAATAACAAAAAATTCCCCATGAGGTAATGAAGGTTGTCTTGTGCTAATCCTCAAGGGTGACTAAGATTTGATTATATCTAGAGAACCCATCCATAAGTGATAACATCTCATGTCCATATGTTAGATCAACAAGTTGGTCGATACTTGGCAATGGGAAGTCATATTTTGGACAAGCGAGGTTTAAATAATGATAGTCAATGTAAATGCAAATTCCCCTGGTCACTTTTGTGACAGGAACAATATTGGAAATCCATTACAGGGAGTCGATGGGTTGGATAAAGTTAACATAAAGGAGGCATTAGAGCTCTTCTTTGACAAGGAGAGCAATACGAGGATACATCTTTCAAAGCTTCTTATTAACATTTTTAATATCTCAATTGGTGATAATGTTATGGGTGATGATAGAGGGCTCAATACTAGGCATGTCATTATAAAACCAAGCAAAGGCTTTACTATGGTTATTAATAAATGTGGCATAATCAACTTGCTCTAGAAAAATCCAAAGATTAACCAATCTTGAGGATGTGAGGGTTATAGATTGATGTCAATGGTTGATTCATTTAATATAGCTTGTGTTTCAGATGGGAGTGATCATTGGATAGAAGAATCATTTATACCCATGTATGTGAGAATAACATCATCATCTTGACACTGGATAGTGTTAATAGTGGGAGAGTCTCCATCAATTATTTTAGGATGAATGAGAGGAAGGGACCTTGTTTCCTTACCCTAGAAATAGGCGAGAGGCCCCAAATGGATGACATCGATTGAAAAAAAAAATTAGGAGGTATAGATACCTCTAATTCTATAGGTGATGGTGGAGAAGGTGGAGAAGGAGAGACTAGTTCTTCAATAATTGGTACGTGGAAAGTTTCAGTGAGTTTACTTGGTTTGTCATATCCCACTCCATGCCTCTTTTTGGGATTTTTAATGGTTTGGCTAGTGGGATATCCAATAGGCATATGGACACCTTGTTCATAATGACCCAAACCAAATCCTTTCCAAGCACACCTATAGAGATAGGTGTGATTGAATCTAGGTTTGCTTAGGAAAGAGAAGTCATAGGTAAATGGTTGTGGTAAAGAGGATGGATTGTCAATAGTGGGAGCCTGATTAATTCCCCTATATGTGAAATTAGTTCAAAGGTTAAGGGGCCCATAAGGGATGACCATCCTAATGTGGGGATCATAATTTGGGTGCATATGAAGCTTTCCATACTCTTATGGAGTATAGAACATGTCAAGCATCAACAAATGATATTCATCGAGTGACAAAGATTGAAAAGTTTCCTCCATGGGATCCTTGTCAAGAATTTGTGTTATTGATATTTGTGTAATCAAAGGAGTGAATCTTGTGGAAGTTTTAGAATTATCATGCAGAGAAGATGATGTTTTCAATGGAATGAGAACATCATTGGGACTATAAGTCATGTTACATGTTTTAAACGAAGGTGGGTCAATGGGTATAACATGCACTTATCTATCATGCTCAAACTTGAAATAGTGTTGCAAAGATGAGGGTACACATGCCATAGCACATATCCAAGATCATCTAAATAGGATGTTATATTGGAACTCTCCTTATACAACATAGAAGAATTTAAGAATTGTGTGGGGACTTAAATGGATATGTAAGACAATAGTTCCCACCATCATAGCTATGGTATCATTAAAGGAGTGGAGTACCACATTGGTTTGAGACATGCAATTATCGAGAAGAGCTAGTTGTTTGTAGGCATGGGTGGAAATAATATTAATACTATCTCCCCCATCGATCATGACTCTTTTGACATGATTTTGATTAATAAATTTGGTAATAAAAAGGGTAGAATCCTGATATTCAAGGTGTTGAAGTGGAATTTCCAAATTACTAAATCAAATTAGGGAGATGGAATTAAGAGAGATGACCAAAGCTATAAGAGGTTGGGGATCACTGAGTTTTACCTTAATCACTTGCAAGGCACTAATCAAAGCTTGATGGTGTTGGGATGAGTTTTGGATTAACTCATACAAGGACATTTTCACAGGAGTTTGGTGAAGTTGTTTCACGATCGAGCTTTGAAAAACATTTGAATATGTTAGTTTAGGGACACCCATGATGAAAATATTATGATTAGGGAGGAGGAGTGTCTTTGGTGAAGGGATGATCCCAAGGATCAAAGACCTTATCCTTACCTTTAAAGACCATTTTGGTTTTATGATTGCATGGCCACGTTAATTATTTTGATCTAAAAATTAGGTGAAGGAGGTGGTAAAGGGGGTATGACCACATCTTTGGGTTTGAATTTAGGTGGAATAGTAGGAGACATTATGGATGCCAGAGGTAGAATAATAGGTGGGTTAATTGGAGTATCAACAAAGAGAGTGTCGACATCAAAGTTTTGTCAAATGACTGTTATGTGGGATCTACAATTCTCAGTATCGTGTTTAGGTGAATGATGATATAAACACACTTGTGTATCATTAAACCAAGATGGCTTCATTCCAAGAGGACTATAAGGCTTAATGAGAGGAATAGTTATTATAGAAGAGTGTAACAACTAATGTAGGAAAAATCTCTGAGAGTCTATGAGTGGGCTTGAATTTGTTATGGTAATAGGAGTGGACACCTTCTTTTGTTTAAGAGTCATGGGAGTAATTTTGCATGGTGCCTTTTTTGGTGGTGGTGGAGTTACATGTTTTACTAACACTTTCTTGGTGTTAGGTATCTTAGTGTCAGATGTGAAAGGCCTACTAGGTGGCAAAGGTAGTAGTGGGGGTAACTTAACATTTTGTTTTTCTTGGGTCTGTAATACTCTAACTAAAATAGAGGGGTGTGGTCCCAAAATTAATGATAAAGATGAGGGTTGAAGAGGGGATTGGTGAGATTTAGGAAGATTAACATTTTTTTGTAGTTTAGGCCACAAAATTCTAACTTGTGGTTGAGGATTTAAATCTAATTTCACTTGTGGTTAAATTAAATTAAAGATGAGGCATACGCCTAAAGGCCTGATCTATTTTAATGTGGTAGATGCCTATGAGGGTGAGGGTTCTGACATAGTTGGATGAGATTCTAGTGATTTTTGTGAAGAAGCTCTAAATTTTTCAAATAATTTGGGGTAAAGGGTAGTGAGAGGGTTAGCAGTAAAGGTCAACATTCATTATGTTAGATAAGGAGTGTTAAGTCAGTCCCAAAATACCACGTAATCTAGCTTCATGGAGTCAAGAAATTCTAGACTTTTCACCAACTACGAGAAGGGTTTAGATGAAGTTTCCATAGGCCTTAAGGTTGAATCTTTAAAAGGTTGAGGTGTTTGATAAAGGGGTAAATTATTAGTCTCTACTACTTTGGTTCAGAGATGAGAAAGAGCCACAACAGGGTCTTCTTCAAAGAGATAAGAGAAGAGGCATGGTCTTCTATGGGTGGAGAAGAGGTAGGTGAAGAGGGTTCCTCAAGGGGGTAAAGCATAGGTATTATTGTTCCCTTAACATGTGGGTGAGGAATAGGTAAAATATGATCCTCCATAGGTAAAATAAGGGGTAAGAGTGGTAAAATTGGAGTAGACACAATAGGTCTCTCATCTAATGTGGGAGTAGATAACACTAACTCTTCTAGGTGCAAAGGTGGAGTAGATGGGGTAATAATCTCTATTGGTGGAGAGGTAGGCAAAGAGGGTTCCTCAAGAGGGTATAACATAGGAATGATTTTCCCTTCAATATGTGGTTGAAGAATGGGTAGGGTGTGGTCTTCAAGTGGTAAGAGGATAGGTAATATTGGTGCAAAAGGAATTGGAAATATAGGCTCCTCTGATGGCAAAAGAAGTTGTAAAGGAGGCTCTTCCTCACATGGGAGTGGAACAGGTGAAATATGCTCTTCTACTTAGGGAGGAAAAATGGGCAAAACAAATGTCATTGACTGTGGGGGAGGAATCAATAAAATGGGTGCCTCTTATTGAGGGGGAGGTTGAACTAGAGTTAAAGGAAAGACCATATTAACCATATGGATAATATGATCACATGAGTTAGTCATGGTATGAACAATATTTTGATTGAATGAATGGTTAGGAAAAGGGTGTTTGAACACATCCATACTTTTATTAGGGGGTGTATTAAGATTATCCAAGATGAGATCACCTCTATCAAGCATGTCTTGAATAATGTTCTTGAATGTCTTATAGTTATTAGAATTGTGGCCTTTAAACTGATGGTAGCCACAAAACTCATCTTTCTTGTACCAAGTTGGAATAGGATGGGAGGGGTCAAACTATATAGGAGGTTTGATTTGAGGAAGGGTTATGACACCTTATTGCAATAGTTTTTCCAAAATGGATGTATATGACTCCCAAATGGGAGTGTATTATCTTTGTTCATACCATTATTGGAATTACTTGGTCAAATTTTGGGAAGTTGAGGAATTACATTGGCTAGTTGTTGTGGAAGTTGACTTAACAATGACTACATTGGTGAAGCCTTTATATTTTTGGTTAGAAGGAGAAGTTTTAGAAGAGGAGTCATTCAATTTACAATTGGGGTTCTTACTATGTAACTTGACTCTACCTTCATCTATAGCCCAAATCTTGAGTTTCTATGCCATTGTAAAGGCCTCATCAAATGTGCAAAAAGTTTGTATGCAGAGTGTGGATGAAATGTGTTTATCACATGCCCTTGAAAATAGCTCAATACACTTAGGTTGGGGTAAGGAGAATGAGAGTTAATTGATCAAGCCTCTCTAATGAGTGATAAAATATATGATAGACTCATCATCAAATTGTCTAATAGAATAAAGGTATATAATAGAAACCTTTTTAGAAATGTTAATAGAGAAATGGTCTAAGAATATTTGTGTGAGTTGGGTAAAAAAAGGGAGTGCTGGGTTATAAATCTATACCAATCTAAGGTAGCACTTGAAAGTGACATAGGAAAGTGTGAAGTAGTAAATAAATCATCGTGCCCTATTAAATAATAAGCATGTCTAAATGCTCATAAATGTTGTTGTGGGTCCTCTTTACTCTAGAAATGAGTAAATTTAGGGAGATCCCATTAGTTTGGATAAGGACAAATAGGCACGAAAGGATGGATGGGTTCATTGCATATCTGATCATAAGATAATACATTTTTTGAACCAAAAATGGATGTCTCTAGATTAACATCTTGTCCATTAGCATCTTATGAGGTCTGGAGGGGGATTAGTCTAGGGGATACCTCCTAAGTTATAAGGAACCTGATATGAATTAGAGGGAGTGTATGACATAGCTTGTTGAGGTTATGTTTGATAAATATAAGGATAATGAGTCATAAATTGGGGGGTGGAAAGAAAAGCTTCTTGTCCCATTAGGTTAGAGACTATGCTTTAGTTGGATGTTGTTATTATAGGTTGGGTTATTGGCATGGTTAGACTAGATGAAGAGTGAGTCATAACTTAGGTAATTATAGGTACAAGAGTAGATGGAATTCATACCATGAAATTATAAAATGGGGTGTGACTTGACTAAATTAGTTGTGGTTGTGAAAGTAGGGAATTCACACCAGGGTTTAGGTGGGATTGGGTAGTTGGTGATGCTAAACTTTGGACATTGTTTATGGTTGGGTTGCTTATCAAAGTATTGGTTTGAGTAACTATGAATAAAATAGTAGAGGTGGCTGAAACTGAAGTTGTCTCCATTAGAGAGGTTGGCATACCATAGATTGGGTCACTTGAAGAATTATAAGTTCAGCTCATGCGAAGGTAATGTTGAAGGGCTACCACATTACGATCAAGAAATTTTACAAAATCTTGATCTCCTTTAGGTACAATGTGAATTTGATTGGGGTTGGGAGCATACGCTATATCTGAAGTATGCTCCATGACAAACTCAACAATAAGAGGGGAAGGCAGAAGTGGTTTCCAGCTTGTATAATTGGCAAGAATTTTAGCTTGAGCTCACATCAATACCATGCAAGAGGAAGTATAAATAGTCTTACTACTCTATATTAGTGATAGAATAAGGAAAAATTAGATTTGATTGTAGGTAAGTGGGTTGTTTTAGCTTGATGTTTTGAGCAAATATAAATTACACAGTCATTGATGTCAGTCACATTAACTGATGTCGGTAGTAAAAGTTTACCGACTTCGGTGGGATTAACCAATGTCGATAGCTAAATTCTATCGATGTTGGTGTAGTTAACTAATGTCAGTCACTGTGATATCCTAAGAGATGGAAAATCTAACATTTTAATAACTCAAAAGTAGAAACTAGGTAAAATATTTGATGAAAGAAGTCTATATAAGAAGGAAGAACACTCAAAAAACTTGATATAACAAGTTATACAAATTGAGTATTAGAAATAATGTTGATTTTGTGAATCAATAAAAAATGTCCTTACCAATTCCAAAATATAGAAGGCAATAAAAAAGAAGAAAAAGAACATATAACCACTATTTATTAACTCCTAGAGATTAATTTTAATCTCATGTTGGCTTATGCCTTAATCAGATAGTGAGAAGAAAATTTGGTTGTTGAAAGTACTAGAAAGTATTCTAAAGCTAGTTTTAGGTTAGTTTTAGTGCTCAAGAAGAAATTTATGTTAGACTAGGTATGTGTCTTGTTATAGGATCTTACTCTCTACACTTCACGAACCTGCTTAGCCAAAATATAACTTTTGTCTAGAGTTTATACTCCACTAGAGAATAGAATGGGTTCTCCCCTTAGTGGTGAAATCCAAGTAGGATAGCCAGGTAGGGTAAGGTAATCCACTAGGTGATGAAATCTTGATGAGATGTGTCTCAGGTGATTTTATATGTTTGCTTTTGTGAGTGTCATCTGGTTGTGTAACATAGGTGCACTACAATTCATTTATAATGCTTGTAATTAACTAGGTGAGCTAATATATGCAGCAAGCAAATAATAAAGTGTAGTAAGTTTTAAACCTAAATCTAAAATGTTTAGATTTGAATGAAAATAAAGATGAAATAGGAGTAGAGAATGAAATTCAATATCTTTATGTGCATACAATAAAGAGATAAAGAAGAGATTTTTTTCAATCTTGTAATAAAAATGATAAATTGCCTTTATAGGCAAAGAGAAAAGAAGAAATTTCAATATATTGCCTTTAAATAGAAAATAAAATGTTGAATTTTTCATTTTAAGAGAGAAAAGAAGAGTAAAGTTCAAGAAATGAAGTTTTCACTATAATGCACCTATATTAATGCTTAAAACAAGCAATGAACCCAAGGAAAACTCCAGGGTCCCACTGGGCATGCCAAAAAAATTTCACTAAAATTTGTTTATTTCAAGTCCAAAGAAAAATAGAGAAGTAAGACAGAGATAAGTGATTAGAATGAACCCAGATTAGTTTTCACACCATATCTAGACATTGTGAGCACTCCTCTTTGGCTAGAGATGATTACCTGTAGGTAAGAAAGTACTATGACAAAATGTTTGTTAGCAGATATTTGAGTGGGCTACCAAGCTACGTGCTTGTTCTAGGAAGTGTCAAACTTCCTTAGAGATGATAGTCCACTTTTGAGAGACAAAAGAGTAATAAATAACTAAATGAAAGGTAAAAAGAGAGTAAAAGAGAGATAATGTTACTATTATTCACAACCTAAGTATAGCAGAAAGTAACAGAATATAGGTGGTATGTTCTATTTGTATTTTGAAAGTTGTTTGGGTAGGTTTTGGAAGGGTTAAAAAATCCATAGTTACCAACATCGGTTATGCTATCGAGGTCAATGGGGGAAGGTAAGTGATGTTGATTAGTCTACCAAGGTTGGTAGGGGAAATAATTGCCTATGAGCTTATATAAGACATTTTTGGGTCTGGGAGATGGTTTTGGTTAGGTTTGGAGGGTTGGGGGAGAGTGAGAGAGAGAGAGAGTATCACTTGGGTGGATCTGGTCAGAGATTTGGTGTGTTGGAATAAGGAAAAACAAGTAGGGAGGCTTTATAACTCCTTCATAGGGGTTCGATCAGAAATGCATAAAGCAATGAATATTAAATATAAAGTGATTGCAATGTAAATACTTAAAAGACATATAAAATAAGTGATATAATTAGCTATAGTGGTGATTGAATGGAGAAAACAAGTGGGTGTTGTTGGTTCTCAAGAGTTTGGTTCTTGATCTAGGTTAACTTATGCAAGATAGAAGTAAGCTAAGATGCCAAAAGTTAAATTCCAAAAGCTTGGATGCAAATAAGAGTGAATTTTCTTGATTTTTGCTGACTCAAACATTAGTTTGGAGTTCGGCTTATATAACTGATGTCAGTGATCCCGTCAACATCTATCATGGGTTGACCAACATCGAAAGCCTTAGAATAGGTAAAACTAATATCTTTAGCCTAGTTTTTGTTGCTCCTCATGCCAAGTGTGGCACCCATTACAAAATGGTAAAAATAAGAGGTTAAGAAGGACATAGTTGGTTATAAATTCAGATTTGAGGTGAGAATAAGTATTAGGTATTTAGGATAAGGGGACTAAGTCTTGAGGTGACTCATCAGGTGAGAATCATTCTTAGGACGAGGTGGCCCGGTAAGGTGGCAAAAGGGGTTTTTAATTAACTTAATTATATATTTCAAATTAATTAAATATGTGAGGGGTAAAAGCATGGGTTAAGGAGGCTAATTATTATTATTGAAATAGGGCTCAAAGGGGAGTTTTGACATAGGGAGTTATGCATGTGTGTGACTAAATTTTAGTGTCTACATACACTTCCATTTATTGGTACATTTAGACAATCAGGTTCATGACTAAGATGGATCTGTTAGACCTAACCAAGGGCTCCCTTACCATAATAACATAACTAGAGAGGGTTTCAAATCTTCTAGTCAAGTAACACCATGTAATAACCCTAGTTATGTCCTATGTTTTCTATATATTTTACAAATTAAATACAAAATAAATTAAAATATAACCTAGTGCTCACTAAATCTTTTGGCACAAAAAGGGGATAATAAACATAAAAATAAACATACATAGAATATATATACTTAAGCCAATGTATAAGAAATTCTAATACATGGGAGAGAAGCATATAAGCTAACAAATTCAAATCTATCTACTTTAACAAAGGAGGAACAAAGTTGGGAATACTTACCTTTTAAGATAAACCCACCAAACCTCAATATCTCCCTTAGCCAAGGTGTTTTGTAAGCAGTTGTTGTGGTATGTAAGGATAACAAGGATAGGTCAAATCTAGGCTACATGATTTCTCTATACATCTAAAATACTTCTTCACAAGACAAGACATGTATCTCCATGTTTAATATTGAAACCCTAAGCAATGATCCTCAAGTAGAATGGTAGATAAGTAGATGCATAATATATGAATTTTTTCTTCTTCTCTTTCTAATAAATGGTAGAAGTGGATGTGTATATATATCTAAATCTAACCCTAGACCCTTTTGAAAGTGTATCCAATAAATTTATCCCAATCAAACTTGTATCATTAATTCATAAAAGTTAGGTCCCATACTAGGTCAACCAACGTTGACAATTTCATAATGTGAAAATATAATTTAAGTACATGGTTGGCCCATGTTAACTTTTTTTAGTAAATTTCAAAAAGATTTTTTGGCTTAGATAGGGGTTGAAAAAGGTTTTGAATTTCTTGGAGGAGTGTGTAATGGAGGAGGCAAAGCTTAAAAAATATTATAGGATATGGTTGTGTAGATTTCAAGTAGTGGTATAGGGACAATAATATTGAAAAGCACCAATGGCCTGCCCAACCCTTTTTTGATGCACCCTTTAAGGTGTGCACTCAAAGAGATTGAGGCTTGATGGGTTTCTATAAGAGAGAAAGTATCAGTAATTGATAAAGTTTTAAAATTTTATGTGTGTATATATGCCCCATTTAAATATCATCACATGTCACATGGGTGTAACATGGGATGGTGCTTCAGTAAAATTAAAATAGTAACACACAACATTAAGGCTAAATAAATTGTAGTAAGAAGAGAATAAGATAAATGAAAGGAAATAATTGAAAAACACATACCTTTACTTACCTTAGTGATGTAAAAAAGGAATGGAGTGAAATAAATGTGAATGTATCCAATGTAGGGAACATTAGGTGAACCTATATAAATTAATGAAAAAATGAAATTTTATAAAAATATACATGTAATATGTGAAAAGATTCTCTATAATATCAGGATTTCAAAACATCTTGTGATTAAAAAAAAGGGCTAATATAATCAAAGTTATGGTCAAAAAATAGAATTTGATTATAAATATTTGGCACGTAAATAATTTTGAATAGTAAATATAAATAGGGTGAAAAATCAATTCATTTGTTATTTTACTATTTGAAGAAAATATTGCTTTGAGAGACCTAGTTCGAGCCTTGAGAGTGATCATGGTGAGGAGATGATAACTACGATGTGGAGGATGAATAATGGCTGTAATGGGTATAACATAGGTAAGGGAAGCCTTAATTTCAAAAAAATTATAAATTTTAATTAAAATTAAGCTAAATATAGAAAACTAGATGGTAGGCAAAATCTAGACACCAAAATTAACCTTAGGAAATTTTTAGGTAAACTAGGAGTAGAATGTGGTACTGGGTAGGAAAAGATAAAATCAATAAATGCCTAAGGAATTTATGGTAAATTATAAAAAAATCATTGTAAAAAAATAAAAGAGTCATCCCTATCAATTAATTTTTCAAGGCAAGAAATATCTAAGCATGCGACTATGTAGCAACATATCGATATAATATCACTATAGATGGTCTAATATGTAGTAGTGGGCTGATCTAGTTGGAAATAGGTAAATGGATGACATAGTAACCTTTGGTCAATTCATTTCATATTATGTGGTTGATATAGTTTGTTAAGTGAGGCCAACTATGTATTAGAGGGCCAATGTAGTATGTTAGAGCTGGAAAAGGGTCGATTTAGTAACAAACAGGCTAATAACATCTGAAAGAATGGGTTGACTATGTACCAAAAGGCTGATGCAATATAAAAATAACATGATAGGGTTAATTTAATATTAAATAGGCCAATTGTGTAGAAAGGGGGAAAAAAAATAGATCAAACAAGCTAATGAAGTAGTTAATTTCTAATATTTTGAGAATATTTAAGAATGTATGTTATTATTATGACATCAAGATCTAATATATTATTTATTATTTGATGTTTTTTAGATATGCTAGAGATTTTGGTTCTTAATGGATGTGTCTTGATTACCAAATTTATTGGAGCAGTTTTCAGATGTGGATAGAGCTTGTCTAGTTTCTTTGGGCTTTAGAGGCATCATGAAGATGAGATAGATTCTACTGAGTGTTGACCTCATTATCATGTTCCTAAGAGAATGGAAATGATTTACCAACATTTTTTGATGGGATGTGGAGGGGGATAATATACATGTGATGATCACCTTGGAGGATGTCTATGTGTTGTTTTAACTTCATATAGATGGGACATTGGTGATTTGTGATACACCTAAATCAGAGGATGAGAGATGAGCCTTAGAGCAGTGGGTGACATGATCATATAAGATCTATCATGGGTTATGTGTTAGTTTATTTAATGTTTATATCATATCCATTTCAAATATATTAAATTCCATGATAGGACTTATGATAACATGAGTGTTGTGTCACAAGTCGAATGATAAGGTATTATTATATGTGATAGCCTTGTGCCAGTCTATTTTGGATCAAGTAGATTTTTATGATCTTGGTTCTATCATTTGGGTCCATCTCATTCATGACATGTATGGATGATAACCCAAGGGTAGAAGATGATGAGCCCTATCATTTTCTTGAGTGCATGGATCTATGAGAGATTCCCTATGTATCAGTCAGATGGGTTGCCCCATATAGTAGATGATAGGTTACCTTAGGTTTTATTATGGAGGAAACACCATGTAACATGGCCCATGCCTCATGTTCTAGTTTTTTAGACTATAAAACAAGGGTAGATTGTATGGCAATCATACACTCACATAACTACTATATGTCTGAGTTAGGCCACTATTGTTATAGGTTTAGTATGTGTGAAAATCATGGGACACGACACTTCATGGGGGAAGCCTCATCCAATGGCTTGTGTACCCAAATAGTTGGGACTTTCACATCCAGTGGCCCCTCTAGTAGTGCTTTTTTATTGGTCATAACTTGTTAGAGAGTTGACAAGTAAAGGAGGCATAAGGGTACCTATCAAGATACTAATGATAAGGTCTTCACAAGCTAGACCATGGGATGGTCAAGCATGATATAAAGAGGTAATGATGACTAGTGGAGATGATGCCATAGATATGGATGTAGGAGATATGGGAGCATAGCAAGGACCACATCAGAGGTGACAATGGCTACCTCAAGATCACTAGAGATAGAGACATCATCAACATAAGGAGACATAAGTACTAGTTATTGCATAAAGGGATCCTACAATAGTGATAGGACATAGTTGGTATATATAAAGGCCATTAAGGAGGGGACCATGACAAGCTTAGGTGATGATTCCCAATTTCGTATTGGTGTAGAGGTAGATAACAGAGGAGGTGCTCAATGGGTGAGCAGATGGTGAGACCTTGGTCAGCAATACTAGTATTGGTGAGAAGTGTTTTGATTTTGTTTTAAGTTTTTGATATATAATACTAGTTGTATCATTGTTTATTATATATAGATAGATGTTTGAGATATATAAAAATGTGACCTGATTTATATTTGGTTTTTGGTTTTTTAGATACTATTGTAGAGGAGATTATATGGGGAACATTGATTTGGGATACGTATTATGATATTTTAGATGGGGTGTTATCACCTTATGAACCTACCACTTTGGTTGATATTATGGTTCCATATAGCCCAAATCAGGCAACACGGTTTAAACTAATGGGAGAGAATGCATGATAGCCATAACCATGAGGTGATAGTTTACATCCATCAATAAGGGTATGAGATAGAGAGGCTTAGGCTTAGAAGGCCTTAGTACAAGACTGAGCCACACACATGGTGACTACTATATAAATTATATCGATATAGACCTAGGAGGATAACTTTTAAGGATAAGTTATTGGTTTGAGATCATAGACTACATCTTTATAGTGCACCATTCAAAGAGGTCAGTTATAGGCATTGATGGGTAGTGTGGCTAGGCCACAAGATAGACAAGATGGAACACATCATTAGAGATGTAACTAATGTATTTTATACTTTTGAATTGAATAAAACACATTATATATATATATATATATATATATATATATATATATATATATATATATATATATATATATATATATATATATATATATCTGTGTGTGTGTGTGTGTGTATTGATAGTTCATTGATCTTATGAGTTGTACTTGGATTTAAATGTATGGATATATTTCCTTTCTGGCATATGTATTTTACTTTTGTTATATATGTTATTAGAAATATGTGATGTATGTTTTATTTTATAGCATTATGTGATACACATGAACAATTAAAAATAAAAATAAAAAATGATTTGGAAAAGTATAATTAATAAAAACAAATGTAATACACCCTATATCATAAAGTGAAATGTGTAAAAATAAAAAATGAATAAGTATAATACACCAAAGTGGTAAAGTAAATGGTAATAAATATTTTCAAACCATGTAAATATTTACTCCAAATTTAAACAAATGAATTTCATACTATATCATGTTTGGAAGTATGAAAATGTGTAATAAAATGGAAGACACATGATAACCAATGGTATAAAAACAAAAAAACAATAAATTTAATCAATCATACTAAATCAAGCTGGGAAATATGAAAAGAAAAACAAAATATAAGTGGAAATTCAATTAATCATACTAATTCAAGATGGGAAGTATGATAAATTTAATAAAATGGTTGTAAACATACACGCAATCATAAATAAGAAGATAAAAGTAAAGTTCTTATGAAATAAGAATAAAACATACTAAATCAAAATGGGAAGTATGTTACTACCATGTAAATCATAATCTAACACAAATTATCTCAAATTTTAAGCATGTAATTTCAATGTGACTTGGTTATTTTATGAACTAGCTATTGAAATGTTTTATGAGGAGGGCTTGGTTCTATTCATTGTCTTACAATAAAACTCACAAAGGAAACACCAATGAGGTTGAAACAATTGAGGGAATAATTTAAAAGGTGTTTGTAATGTGTTAAATTATGAGGATGGCCTAGTCCTATCCATGGTCTTACACTAAAACTCATAAGGGTAACCCCAATGAGGTGAACGGTAATATGGAAATGTTTTATTATGGTAATTTATGAGGAGAGCCTAGTCCTGTCCATGGTCTTACACTACAACTCACAAAGAGAAACCCTAGGGGAAAGATCAATTAACAAAACAATATTTATCAAGGATAAATATTAGAAATTTTGTAATGAAGGAGGGAGTTTAAAAAGTATGACATAGGCATCTATGAGAAAACCTTAGGAAACATGAGGCATACTAGGTACAAAAGAGAGACACTAAGAGTCTATTGACCATAAAGATACAAAGGGTACCTACTCATAATAAGTGCAAAGCTATATAGGTAAATAAGTGACATACTAAGATCAAATCATAATGGTTATATGAACAAAAAAATTTAAAAAGTCCTACCTTCCCACAACATGTTCCCCATTCCTTAGGACCTATTACAGAGTCAACGGTCTATTGTGAAGATTGGATAATTGTGTGAGAAAGTAGGTAGCACTTATAGATTTTTTTGGTATTCTATTAACCTAATCTATTGGCCTACTACACCCCAATGTACCTTGTCTTTATCATGATTCCAAATATGGAGTTTGAGATTCAATTAGGAATAGGAGATGTGCTATGAATCATGTCTTTTAATGTGATTAGACTTTTGAATTTGTATGTGGCTTTTTTGAATCATTTAATTTTATTTAAATTATTTAGTTTTTAAATTTTTATGTCTTTTATGATTCATCCTCCATATGGATTTGGAATAACTAGCATGAGTGATAAAAGTGATACACACATATGAACTTTAGAATTTGGGTTAAATAAGGATAAGTATCCAAAGATATGGGTGACTGAATACTTAAAATTACCAATCAACTAGTATGTAATATCAAGTTTCAAATGTATGTATGCTTAGTATGTGAAAGGAAAAATAAAGGAATAAATTAAAATTAAAATTAGATCGATAGATGGTAGCATTACAATGAGAAGTCTTGTTTGCTAACTGATCATATGGTAGAGAGAGATTACTAAAGGAATAAAGGTTTGTATAACCAAGTCACAATAATAATTATTTAAATTTTTGAGCGAGATAAGATAACAAACAATCATTGTAAAAGAAAAAAATCCATGAAAGAAGTGAACTTCAAAACATAAGTGTGCACTGACAAAAATAATGATCAGAATCCATAAGAAAGAGGAAAGTAAATGAAATCATATAAAACACATAAATTATAATATAATGATCCATGTAAAATAGATAAGTGAAATAAAATTTTACACATAGTCAAGTTTATAAGATATATTAAAAATGGATCAAAAATATAATCCAAATCATAAGACATAACAATGTGAAATAACACCATGTTATGCTCACAAATACTAATAAATTTGACCATAAATATTATCCATAACATCCAAAACATCTCTATGAAGCTAATTTTGAAAATAACTAGAGTCTCATTGATCTTCATGGAAATTTGTGAAAAGACTTCCTTCCATATATCCTCAAATAAAAATTTAGGTGTAGCTAACAAGGTTTAATGATCATGAGTGATCTCATGCATAGGATACTCAAGGAGAGGAATGGATGTCTTAATGGGAATGGCATTTATGGGTTGAGAAGGAGGTGTAACCTACAGAGGATGAGACTTTTGCATGTACAACCAGTGGAAGGAGGAATGACTGATTTAGGTGTCGATTATAAAAAATATGAAGGTGATGTAGGAAAATATAGTAGTGATCAGTATGATGTGTACCACACTGATTCTAAATATAATATACTTCTCCATATTTAGGGATATTCTCTACTAATAGCTTTGAGGGAGGTATGGATTTATATTTGGTTTGAGAATTAGTTAGATGTAATGTGTTGATATATTGACTAATTTTTTGGAAATGAGTGTAAGAGTGGTTATCTATCCATGAAAGCAACAAATACATTTGTGAGTAGGCTTTTTGGGCCTGCTAGTTGAAGAGGTGGAAGGAGAAGTTGAGGGTGGCTAATATAAATAAAAATATTTTATATAATGACTTTAAAATTTGTGTATATCACAATAAGTTTTATTTTTCCATTTGGAGGGCATGGGATCAATCTATGTTAAATGAAGAAGGTCATCACCAAGAAAAAAGTGGGGCTAGAACAAAAACTAGACTAGGCTCATCTAAAGGTAAAACTAGTTGTGCAATAGGTTTAAGAATAATAGCTAGCATCTCTAGAGGAAGAAAACTATAAATATCTTGGTTTTTATCAAAGTGATAAGTACCTATCATGGCATGATCTATGATCATACTCCTAAAGAGCTCTACTATAACTAGAGGTGTATCATGTGAGTGATCCATCTCTACCCTATGACAAAAAAGACCAGTATTAGGTGTAGACACCTAAATTTCATTTAATGTAAAAATGCACCTAAAAAATTTAATAATTCTTCTTAAATTAATCCATAAAAATCACAATCACAATCATAATCAAAAAATTAAAATCTAGGCTTGTGCTAACAAAGTTATATACACAAGTGAATAAAAGTGAATCAAAGCATACAAGACTCCTTTTGCACCAAAATGTTTCCCATTCTCCTTTACATTGAAAGAGTGAGCACCACATATTCAAAAGATAAAATTGAATGTATATCATAACGTAGAAATCTTACACATTCAAAAATTAAAGTTTGTAGTTTCCTATTTTATTTATTTGTTGCTCTATCCTAGATTGAATTTATTTTAGATTAAGATTAGTTTATTTTCTTTGAATTTATAAATTTTGTTCACGTATTTATGGCATGCCTAGTGGGACCTTCCCTCATATTTTTCATCTTTTGATCATCATTTTTGTATTTAGATAGAATTTTTCATTTGATTTTTGTTGTTTTTGTTTGTATATGTATTTGGATTTTCTATTCGACTATGTGCACTCTTTTACGTAACAGTGAATTTAAAAATATAAATAGAAAAATTATAAACCTTAATAATGAATTTGTTTAACTTCACACCAAAATTGTTTTCTTTTTCCTTTTTCTATTTTTTCTATTTGTTTTTTAGGGTTAATAGTGATTTTGTTAGGAAATAGTGATTTCATCATTCTCAGTAGTGATTTTATCATTTTCAACAGTGAAAATGTAAAATTCAGTAGTGAAATTATCCTTTTTATGTAGCAAAATCATTGTTCTTAGCAGTGACATCATCATTCACAGTAGTCAATTTATCTCTGTTGGAATTGAAATCATTTTTTTGGGAATTAAAATCATTTTGTAATCATAGGTCTATTTATTTTTTGCTTTTTAAAGTAAATTGATTTTATTACAGTCTTACTTTTCCTGTATGTCTATGTAATTGTTTTCATAACATAGACGTGTTTTTTTGTTTTTTTATTGGTTTTTACTTATTCTATTATAGGTTATCTTTCTCTAAGCTTAAGAAAACATTCTAATAGCTTGTTTGTAGAATGCTTGCCAAAGAGAATCAGTAAAAAGGATAATAAAAAAGCTAATTTCTTTTACTAATATTTTCAATTTTACTTTCATAGTTTTATTTTTAGTAATTACATCACATTTTAATTCAGTATTTTTTTGTGATTTTGGAAATCACGTATGTTCTTTCATTGGAATTACATTGGTAATGATACTTGAAAATTAGAAATATTTTCATAATTATCTATGTTACCTAAGTAGTGCCCATGTATGTTCTTTCCTTAGTGTTATATTGGTAATGATATTTAGAAATTAGAAATAGATACTTTTTATTTTTATTTTTATTTTTGGGGGCTTTATTGACCATTGATTTCACCACCACATAGTAGTCAAATCTCATTTACCAATGGGGTATATAAATTTATATCCATCTATTTTAATTTCCTAAGTGATTGTGTTTTAATCACACTATGATTTGAGGGGATTTTATGATATAATATCTAGGGTTTCAATAGCTACCTCAAAATATGATATTGTCAACACACTAAGATCCTTATTGCTATGTTTAGTACTTTGGGACATGACCCAATAGTGTGTGTCTGCTATATATATTTCTTTCATGGTTTTTCCCCTAGATAAGTTTGTTTAAACCTTAATCTTAGGATAACCTCTTTTGTCATTCAACTTTGGTGCATTAGTTAGTGGTTAGTTTTGAGAAACAATCTTCCACACACCTTCAAAACTAGACTCAATGGGCCATGTGAATGATAGGATCATCCATGATTAGTGCCTTGAAATATTAGGTTATAACTAAAATTATAAATGAGTTAGTGACATCGAAAGTCCCAATAGTTATTTACGACCCTCATCCTAGTTTTTCACCTTTTATGTGAAATTTCTTAGATGATTAGTATAGATATTTATTTGTTGTTTCCTTATGTTTAACACATGCTAAAAAATATTTTTTTGCAAACAAATTCTTTTTATTTTAAATTTTATCATAAAAATGACAACCTTCTCTCTAAATGCACAAAAGCATTTAATTAGCAATTAAAATATTAGTTACTTTGGTATTTTTTTTAAGTTCAGGTCTTTTTCATCTATTGAGTCAAGTCTTTCCCTTATAAAACATCTCTCATTTCAAGGCACATGTCTTTATTTAATAATCCCTTGATCAATTTGGTCACAAATCTAAATCCAAATAATCATTGTCTTCACTTAGGATTCTATCAACCAATTTTGATTTAAACACATATTTGAATCAACATCAAATCAATCATCCAAAAAATCTAAATCAAAATTTCAATTCCATTTCAAACCCATCAATTAATCATCCAAAAAATCCAAATATAAGTTTAAATATGTATTCATCCTCATCCATAAATCAATCAAATCCAAACTTGAATAGTCATTCAAGTTTACCAATCGACCAATTCAACCCAAACATCAATCAATTTTAAAATTGAATACTTATTCATGTTTGCCCATAAATCAAAATCCAAATTTTACATTAGGGACAACATCGAATCAATTTTTAGGCTTTGGTAGTCAAAATTATTTGAATTCTTTTATAAGTTCTACCCCATCCACAAATCAAAAGTCACCAATCACAAATCAAAATGCATTTACCAATCCATCTAGTTCTAACCTTAACATCAATATAAATCAAAAATTTTGTTCACCTTTACCACCACTTTCAAATATATATTTGAACCAAAACCCATTCATAAAACAAACCCAAATTTAGGTAAATCTAAATATATTCCATCAAAATCAAACTTTTAACTCCTACATCCTTCAAAACCAACCTTTCCACATTCATCAAAATCAACCATTTGGTTTTATATCTAACCCATTCCCAAACTTGAACTAATCCACATAAAATTCACATTTTTTTGCAAACCCAATAGATTCAAGTCCATCAACCTTCACAAATCCACCAAATCTGACTACTTTCACCTTAAACACAAATCCAAAAAATCCATCCTTCCAATATCAAGCTACCTCTCTAGCCCACTTCATTACTAGGGAATCCAAAAACAATCCACATCAACATCATCCTATCACTAGTGACCCTATTTTCCAAAATCAATCAAGTCTCTTGTCCACTATTTATAGTCTTAATCACAACATCCCTCATTACACTAGAAAATAGAATCAAATTCTAGAACCTCTACCATCTAGTATCATTACATCCCCAAAGTTACAATAGGCCAAAAACTCCCAACCTATCAATAACATTATTGTACATATTAAGAAAAAATTCACTCCCTTATGGAAACCTTATGATGTGTTCTTTAAAAAATTGGTCATTGCAAACTTAGGTGTATTTCTAAACACCAAATACTTTGAGCTAAATTTACCAAAACCTGAGTGGTATAGACTTAAAAAATATTATTATTATCATAAAATCAAATTTCATTCTACAAACTATTGTATGAAACTAAAACATTATATCCAATATTTGATTAACAAAGGGTACATCAAGGTAGATCCATGTGTATCCACATCTGAAAATCATAGCTTGGAAATATACCAAGATGTCTTTCCTAAGCCTAATCAAGCCACACCACTTCCAAATCAAGGTCATAACATTCCATCCATTTCTCAAGATCCCATTTATGACACATCTATTCTTAACCAATCCATAGTCGATCAACCTACCTTTGACAACCATGGTTTACCATCTATTTTTTATGAAGATCCCATCTTTATTGAAGAGCCAATCTTTGAAAAAACACCTATCTTTGATTAAGATCCCATTTTTTACCAATATCCTATCCTGGACAAAACCTCCTTTAACCAACATATCCTATCACCCATTGGCCAAACACCCAAACCCTTATCACCTAATGAATATTCCATCATCCCATAACATTCACCCCAAGTAATAGAGGTACTTATAGATAAAAAAATCTATGAGCAAGGAATTATCAAACCCATCTATTTTGAAGTAAATGTTATACCCCATAGCATCATCTAAAAACTATTTAAAATTCACTGTAAATATGTTAGTGATTCTATTATGGTTTCTGCAAGAACTTCATCCATAATCAAAATAGGATCCATTCATAGTCTCTACAAAGACTATTCTTTCATCATTCCTTTCATCAACCTCATAAATATTACTTTCCATATTTCAAGCTACTATCCTACACCTTTTGATTGTGACCAATGATCTTACTTACAATTAACTTCCTTCCATGATAATAAAATAAATCATAGACTTCCTAACTAGAATCCTACCAAAAGAACATCAAGAAACATCTGTATATTCTAGAGAAAAATAAGTGTACCTCAATCAAAATTAATCTTACATTATAAATATAAAACCAACATCTTATAATGAAAATATTTTTGAGGCACTATTGGATGATTAAAATACAAATTTCAGCGAAAATCCAAATTGAAATATAGAAAATCAAAAATATAAGTCAGTGAAAACTTTTTTGAGGTGTTATTGGACAATCCAAATCTAAATCCAAATAAAAATAATCAAGAATAATCCTATGGTGAAAACATTTATATGGCACAAATGGATGAGAAAATGAATATATCCTCTACACTAGCATAGTTACAGGATGGATTCCCATCACAAATTGAAGATATCATTGATGCAACATTAAATTTTAA
Organism: Torreya grandis; assembly: GCA_037957365.1. NCBI lineage: Eukaryota > Viridiplantae > Streptophyta > Pinopsida > Cupressales > Taxaceae > Torreya > Torreya grandis. The sequence goes on from JARHVA010003558.1 coordinate 44,761, forward strand.
AATTATCCAACTTGCATTTAATCCCCATCTTGTTGAATGTAAGATTATTGGTCCCATTAACTATTTAAATCATGACACATATACTTATCCCCAATATAATTCCATCCCTCTAATTCATTAATGCACTCAACACACATCCTTCATCCAACATACTTTCTGGTTCACCCTATATGGTAGCACCCTCTATTGTAGGGCCTATTACTATATCCTGGTAAATTTGAAAGAAGCCAACTTAGAAATCAATGAAGTTACTAAATATATCTCTTGAGTGCATACTAAAAATATTAATAGTGATGAGCATCATGCATATTTAACCCTTTTATAATTGAGATGTCAAAAAAAAATTTGAAAGAGAGAAATAAATTCATCCACAAGTTAAAACCATTTATATGGTGCCTTGGGTAAGTACCATGTTTTAAACTAATTTTTGGCATCATGCGTAAAATAATTAATTGTCTAAAAGTACCCTACACTTGGGGGAAAGTTCATTCCTTTTCAATCCTATGCATTCCACAACATCTATCCATCCTTACCCATTTTACAACATTTTTTATTCCATCTTTTATCATCATACACTTACCCTAAATCATCCTTACTTATCCTAAGTTATCCTAAAGCATGATTACCCATCCTACACCTATTTAAATACATCCTAAACTCATCCTCAACCATCATACACCATCTTTTAATACCCTTACCTATCCAAACACATCCTTATCCATTTAACCCCAAACCCATCAAAACCCATCCAATCCTTGCTATCATAAAACCATATTTATTCCCATTTCAACCTTGGTAAATAATTTTAAATATCTTTAAAAATGTTCTTAGAAACATCTTGGTGTATCCTTATAATATTATTTTGATGACTATACACTTGGTTGTTATGTCATGTGTTCCCTAGAGTTATCATCTTAATTTCAATCCATTCTTATTCATCTATACTCCATTTATAATTTATTATTTCCATCCCCTACCATTCACTCTTCGGTGCTAGAATATGTTTTTTCCTTTGCTGGTATTCCTTGTATATACACCTATAAATCCAACAAAATCTAAAAATATTACAAACTCTAATAAAAATTAAAACATTATAAAATCTAAAAAAAAATTAAAAAAAATCAAATAAAAAAACAAAATCCAAACAACAATAAAAAAATCCCTTATCTTTAGTTATGTACCCAGGTCATCCCCTATACAAATTACTCATCGGATTGTTCAACATTGTCAAAAATCGCATATGCCAAAGGGTTCTACTCTAGCCAATGACATCCAAATAATTCATTTGCATACTTGTTTTAGTCATTTGCTTACCAATTTATATAGTTATTTACTTTCTTTTACATCAAGGGTGTTTACTTTCTTCTATAGTGTTTGTTTACTTCTACGTTTCTTTTACTTACATCATTTTTAGTGTTGCAAAAATTTCTTTTTATCTTATGTTTATTATTTTTTATTGTGTCTAAATCACTATGTGCATTAATAATGATGATATAATGATATTTCATATCATGATTCACTAAGTTTTGTCCTTATGAATATATTAGTCCTTATGCATATTCCACGATAGTCATCATGGTTTTTTTATACCATTGATAAATATTGCCATGCATAATATCAAAACTCAAGTTGCTTAACTCTTAATAAGTTGAAATTATTGTTGTAAATCTAATGGAAGAATAAAATAAACACAAGGTAGCTATCAAACCATCTCACATTATCAAACAAATCATCTATGTGTCATCTAAGACAAAGTTTTTATAGTTGTGAAAACATTCCTCAATGAATTCACCACTTTGTTTAATGAATTCATCATTTTTTATACCAATTTCTTCATTTTGATAATTGTGAAATCATTTTATTCTCTTTTTCTGAGCATTTAAATACATAAAATATTTTTTTATCCCATAATAATCTCTCTCGTACATCAATCCTTATTTCATCCATGTCAAATCATTTGATCCATAATCATTAATCCATGTAGTCACTTTATTTCCTTGTTAATGCTTGCATATCAATCATCCATAATCGTTTCCTAATATTTTCATTCAATCTCTCATATTTATTGATTGGTACTGATAAAATCATATTATCCATCCTTTCTAAATCAATCCATCACTTTCTTAGTCAATCAATCATTTAATTAGACAACCAATCTAAGCTCACAAATTTACAATAGGATATATCATTCCCACAACCATTCCTGTGAACTCTAATTCATGGGTCACCTCAAAGCATGCATCTTCTCTTAGGATATATCAATTCCCAATCTGATCCTAGCATATATCATTGCTTAGGGTCAAATCAATCCATTATCCAATCACAATGTGCAATCACTAACTTAAATATGTTAATAGCATCCATAGGTCAAAATTACATTACATCATCACTTCTCTTCTCGCATTAGGAGAACTACATCTAGCTTGATATCCCCACTTAGACTTTGTCCACAGTGGATTATGTAGGCAACACTTAGAGACATAAGTTTTATAGGGTCATTTTGGCCACCATCATCCATCCAAGCCATTGCATCCACATTTTCTACTTTCATTTAATCAACTCCTTATCAATGCTTATAAATATCAATTTTGCAAATATTTATCACAAATCAGATAATCTATATTTTTCATTTTTTAGTCTATGGATTACCATCGTTGAGATATATCATTCCCACATCTGCTCATGATACCCCTAAGTTTGAGCACAATCCAAGCATACAGTCTATAAAGTGGGAAATGTACTTTTTCCAATATCTTCTCTAGCATTTAACAACTACGAGTAAATAATTTTACACATACCCTCTATAATTTTGAAAAAAATAGTAGTGAGACAAGTATCTATATTATTTATGATAGTTTTCTCATTTCCATCCCTTCATCATACTCATTCTTCACCCATTTTTAATTTTTTTGGGATAAATTAAATCAATTTATTTTGAATTTGTTTTCAAAATCTTGCAATAATCTATCTACATAAACTAAACATAATCATTTACAATTCAATATATTTTTTCTATTTTTAGATCCATAGATTATTATTGTTGGGATATATAATTCCCATAACTACTCAATTAACCCCTACATCATTATAAAAATAATAAGTGTACAATCTCTGAATAGTTAAACTATTATTTTTCAAATCCATACTCTAGTTTTCCTCAACTGGGGGCAACCTTTTTATGCAAAAAAAACCTTATAAGTTTGACATAAATTATGAAATAAGTTGATTTATAATTTTTACACATCTCTTAGTTGATTATCTCTTTTCATTAATTTTGGGTGTTTTTTCTATTTTATTGCATAGACCCTCGAAGGGGCATCATCACACTCATTTTCGTTCATTTGGGGCAAATGTTTTTATTTTTGATCAACAACACTCTACTTATTATACTATTCTTTGAAACAATATTGCTTATCAACACTATTTCAAATAGAGAAAAATGTAGACACATAAATTTCATTTAGTGTCGAAATACACCTAAACATATTAATAATTCTTCTTAAATCAATCCATCACAATCACAATCAGGAAATCAAAATCTAGGCTTATGCAAGTAGAATACACAAGCGAATCAAAGCATACAATAATCATTTTATACCAAAATGTTCCCCATTATTCTTTGCATTGGAAGAGTGAGCATCACATATTCAAAAGATCAAATTGAATGTATATCATAGTGGAGAAAACTTGCACATTCAAAGCATAATGTTTATGTTTTCCTATTTTCTTTGTTTTTTGTTCTATCTTAGGTTGAATTTAGATTAGATTAAAATTAGTTTATTTTCTTTGAATTTATAAATTTAGTTCACATATTCGTTACTATAAAATAAGGAATGTTAAAATATGAATGAAAATACTAAAATAAAGAAGAGTGATAATGAAGAATTTCAGCATTTCTAGCTTGGATGAATCTAGCTAAAAATGGGTCATCTAAAGCATAGCCATCATCATAGTCATGTGTATGCAAGTAGATGGTACATGTATGAATGACTTTGTCATCAGAGGATATGTTATGGATATAATTTATAGTCTTGGTTAAGATAGCAAGTATATCATTGGTAGGTGGTTGACAGGATCGAGGTTGAAAAGAAGGAGGAAGTTAAGAAATAATATGATGTGATAGATCAAAGGTTTTGATCTTGAGGCTAATCTAATTTGGCTCATCATCATAAAAATCTAGGAGGTTAGGTGTAATGTTCCCAATTAAATTGGGGTGACAATTATAACCTCAAGTGGAATTGTCTAGATAGTTGAAGAGTTTAGATTCTTTAAATGGGATACTATACAAAGGTTCAAGGGTAGTAATCATAAAGACGCCACCTTTTTGAAATTGTTTAAAATTTTAAGGGTTCATATCTCCTTGAATCTTGTGAATGGATAAATTAAGGGGTAATTTGATGCATTGGCATGTAGATGAGGTGACTTCTCTCATACAATGAGTCTAAGGTCAACTAAATAAGATGTAATAAATCAAAAAGTTAAAGATCATAACTTTCATAGGATGGTGATAGGAGGAATGGTAATGGGAAGCCAAACACAACTTAGAGGAGGAATTTTCATTATATTGTATCCTTGACATGTATTATATGTAAATTTGAGGTTACATTCAGAATATCCAAGTGTCTTAATGAATTCAAGAGAGGTAATGCAAGTACCTAAACCTTCATCAATTAAGGCACACATAACTTGGATATCACTAATTTGGATGCTAATAAATAAAGGAAGATAATCTACATGTAGTAGTATCTCATCAAGAATCATGAAAGAGATAGGAAACTTAAGTGAAATAAAAGTATCAGCTCTTTCATCAACATGTTTGTATATCTCTTCACATTTTTGAAGTATACTATCTTCATACCTAGATAAAGTAGATTCATGTCCTGTCAAAGGAGGATGAGGGATGTTCATTTAAAATAACAATAGCATTAGATTATTTCTATGAGGGGGAGAAGTTTGAATTAATTCAAGGAAAGGTATTTGAGATGGGATATGATAAATTTTTGTAATAGGATCCTATTCATCATAACCCATGGGAGGATTTCTATATATAGGTGCATAATGTTGTAATAGTTCCTAGGAATGAGTGATTGAAGTGAAATTGAAATTGTGTTGATAGGGTGTAACTAGTTTTGGTTGATTACAAATGGGTTGATTTACTTTAGGTGATGGGATGGTTGGTTGAGTTAATTATTATGGTTGGTTTGAAGAAATAATATTAGAATTTAGGGTAATGTTATGTGGACATTTTAGGAAGAGTAGAGATGGTATGAGAGGTATAATCAAATTGTGTTATTCAGAGTGGTGCTTGAATGGTTATAAGTTATTATTTATTTAATTCTATTATATGGGATGGGGAAGTGTCTTGAATGATGAAAAATAACTGAGAGGTGTGATGTGTAGGTGTTAGATTTAATTCAATAAAATCAACTAATCATCTCATGTTATTCATATTAACCATGTTTTCTTCAAGACTTTCAACATTATTTGTAGGAGTATACTTGTTGATGTTATCTTGGTGGTTAGGAAGAGGATCTTTGTCAATAATAAGATGAACATTATCTTGGTTTTTATTTTATGTTGCATGAGCTTTAAAATTTATGTCATATGCTTTTTGACATTTTAAAATAAGGGTTTCATTATCAAAGTTTGAACCAATAAAGAAATCCATATCAAGATTGTGTAATTGTCTATAAGTCTCATGAGAGCGACCCCAAATTGTATGAAACCAATAAAATTTGTTTGGATCATACCATGATTTCATAAGATGAGTGGGGTCAATATCTTGTGGTAGAGGTCTCAGATGATGTTTTTAAATCTTTGCTAAGGATAATAGTTTATGAAAATTAGTGTGGTTGGATTGATAAATGTGGGAGTAGGATTATTGTTTGTAGTGGGAAAATTCACCATAATGTTGTTTGGAGTAATTTCTTGAATGCTATGATAGTTTCATAGGTATTGGTAACACCAACATTAGTTGCATGATAGTTTTTATTTTTAATGAGCATATGAGTTCCCATAGTAGGTTGAGATGGTTCAAATTGGCACATGAGAAAGTCTTATCATTTAGCTTGGTTGAGGAATTATTCTAAAGTTCTTGGAGAGAGAGTCCTAACCCAATATTATAATTTTGGGTTTATATCATTAGTGAATAGGTGGAAAAGGCTATCATCCACCATATTATGCTTACATTTTTTATGCAAGTTCTTCCATCATTTGATGAAGGCTTGTGCCATTTCAGCTTTAATATGTTTACAATTTAAAAAACATAGGATATACTGAGAAGGGGGGTGAATGAGTATATCATATATCTTATAAACTTTCACTTAATAAAATTCCACTTAACCATACATTCACGATATGAAATAAACTAAAATAATAATATGAACCGCACAAGAGAGAGAGAGAGTGAGACACTAAATTTTTACGTGGAAAACCAATGTGGGAAAACCACGGAGAAAAATTTCAAGTATATGAATGAGCACCAACTCAAATTATAAAGTTCACAAACACCAACTTGCAATAACACCAACCCATTTGACAAGAACCAACACAACAACTATTTTTGAGTACCAACCCACAAGAGTACCAACCCCTTGCAAAGATTTTTGAGCACCAACCCATAGGAGAACCAACCCCTCTTGTCTATAAAACACAACTATCTCTCAATATTGCTTTCTCAACAAATGATAGAACTCTAAAATATCTATTTCTATTCTCTCCTCTTTTCTTATATAAAATAATTACAAACCATGCACTCTCTTGCATATTATATATGGCTTCTCAATCATTTATTTATATATTTCCAAATGACATTTGGCATTCACCCTTTGTGATACTTTACTCATGGAAAATGGTGCCAAACATACATGACCCTTCAACTCCTTACATTTGAAAAGTCACATGGTGAACCTTCATGAGCAAATGCATCCTTTCCCTTTTTTTCTTTATCTTGGTGACCTTTCAAATTCCTCAAAGTGTCCCTTCATGAGAAATTTCACCCTTTCTCTTTTGTCTTCATTTTATGACTCTTGGAATTCCTCAATATGACTCTTCATGAGAAAATATGTTCCATTTTTCTTTTGTCTTTACCCCATGACTCTTTGACTTCTCCATGGGCCCTCTTTTGAATTTTATGCAACCAAAAATATATTCATTAATATTAAATATCAACACATTTTAGCCAAAATATGAACATTAAAAACACATTTAGACAATAAATGCTATGGGGCCTTTATCACCAATGTTATACCTTTGACATCAATGACAATATTTCCAACAATCTCCCCCTTTGTCATTGATGGTAATCTCAAACTAAAACTGCCCTAAAACTTTTAATGCACATGCCAACCTGCACATACAATAACTCCCCCTTATTGTAGCATCCTATACCTATTTTTACACCTTTTCATATACCTATTTCTTGTACCTATTTTTTTTCTTCTCCCCCTTTGACATCACTAGAAAATGGCATATCTTAGAGCTAACACTTATCTCCTCCTCAACTGATGTTGATCCTCAATGGTAGGAAGTAAAAGAAATTACTCCCAACTTCTCCCACATATACTTGAATGTGACTTTTGGTAGTGCATTTGTGAAAATATCTATAATATATTCTATAGTACTAATATATTCTATTCTAACCTATTGTTCAACCACTTTCTCTCTCAAAAAATGATATTTGATAGGAATATATTTTATTCTTGAATGCATCACTAGATTCTTAGAAATATTAATATCACTTGTGTTGTCACAAAAAATAGAAATAGGCTCATTATATTTTACCGTGATGTCTTCTAAAGTTTAATTCATCAAAATCACTTGAATACAACACAAAACTAATGTAATATATTCTACTTCAACTGTAGAAAGTGATATTGAGTTCTGCTTCTTGATTAGCCAAGATACTAAGCTATCACCAAGGAAGAAAGATCCTCCACTTGTACTCTTTCTATCATCCAAACAACCTACCCAATTTAAATCTATATAAGAAACCAAAGTGAAATCTTTGCCTATGAGATACCACAATCTATAATCTAATATCCCCTTGACATATCTAAATATTATCTTCACCAACTGAACATGATTCTCTTTCAGATCTACCTAATATCTTGTCACCATGCTTACTACATGCATGATGTCTGGCCTCAATGCTGTCAAATATAAAAGACTACCAATCATATATCTATACAAAGATTGATCTACAATAGGTGAATCTTCAACCTTACTCACCTTGTTCCCTATACTCATTAGTGTGCCAACTGGTGTACAATCCTCAAAACCAAATTTTTTTAACATTTCCTTGGCATACTTACTTTGAGATATGAAAATTTCTTTATCTAACTAAAATATTTGTAACCCTAAGAAAAATGACAATTCTTCAAGAATAGACATCTCAAATTATTTTTGAATATTATCATAAAATTATTTTATCATTCTTTCAATGTTACCTCCAAATATTATGTCATCAACATATACCACAACAATAAATTGATGCTCACTTTCTCTTTTGATGTAGAGAATATTGTCATCAAAACCTCTCTTGAAACCTTGATCTTGCATGTACTTATCAAGTCTTGCATACCAAGCTTTCAGAGTTTGTTTCAATCCATACAGTACTTTCTTCAATCTACATACATGGCTACTATCATTTGAGAGAATAAATCTCTCAGACTGCTCAATTTAAACCTCCTCTTCTATATTCCCATTTAGGAAGATAGACTTGACATCCATCTGAAACACTTTGAAAGTTTTAAACACTGCATAAGCAAGAAACATTCTAATAGCCTCTAGCCTTGCCACTGGTGCAAATTTTTTTTCAAAATATATACCCTCAATATAAGAATATCTTTTACATACTAACCTTGGTTCATTCTTGGTAACTTCACCATCTTCATTCAACTTATTTTTGTATACCCATTTTGTTCCTATCACATTTTGATCTTTTGGTTTAGGCACTAATTCCAAAGTATCATTATTTTCTATCTAATTTAACTATTCATCTATTTTCTTAACCTAATGCTCATCATGTCTAGCTTCTAAAAATGTTTTAGGCTAAATTTTGGATAACAAAGAAAAATTAACTTTCTCAGATTCACTTACCATCATCTTTCCAGTGTGAACTACTTCATTTATGTTCCCAATGATGTCACTCTTATTATGATTTCTATGAACATATTTGGATGGGGTCTTGGTGTCCTTTTTCTCCTTCTCATCCTCATTTGATTCTTCAAAATCTTCTTCTTCAATGATTTCAAGGGTATCTACTAGATCACTAGCTCTTTATGCTACATCTTCATCTATCTTGACACTTACATTTTCAACAATATTCTTGGTTCTTTTGTTATAAGATTTATTTTTGCTAGAATATATAAGAAATATACCTTCATCTATTCTATATTCAAACTTACCCATTTTTCATCGGTTCTCTTTATGAAGCATCTACTGCTAAAACTCTAAAGTAATTAACTGTAGCTAGTTTATTTTTCTATAGCTCATAGGGATTATTTTCACTATTGACTCTCAAAAATTCTCTATTATAAATATGCATTGTTGTACCCACTACCTCTCTCCAATATTTATCTAGTATCTTGGATTCCTTTATAATTATCCTTGCCATCTCCTGAATTGTTTTATTTTTCCACTCAACTACTCTATGTTATTGTGGAGTTTTGGCTACTAAATAATGTCTCTTTATCCCATGGTCTTCACAATACTCAATAAACTCATCTAACATAAATTCTCCTCCTTGATCTAATCTGAGATACTTAATCTTCAAATTAGTTTCATTATCAAGAAAAGCCTTGAATTCTTTAAAGTGGCTAAAGCTTCTAATTTTTTATTCAAAAATATTACCCAAGTCATATATGTAAAATCATCAATGAGAAACATGAAATATTTCTCACCTTGAGTACTTTGATTTCTCATAGATCCACAAAACTAAGTGTGAACAAACTCTAACATCTATGTGGTTGAGTATTATTTTGTTTTTAACAATCTTCTGACCTACTTCCCATGCTGACATGGTTCACAAAGTGTGTTAGAGGGATTTGTAATCTTTGGAGGATTTCTAACTACTTGATTTTTGCTGATGTTGACAAGATTATCAAAATTTATATGTCTAATTGTCCTGTGCCATAGCCAAATTTCCTCGATCCGACTCTAACAACATCTTTGACCTTTAATATATGATAACATATATAAATTATTTCCTATTATTTAAGTATCTACAATCAACACATCTAAATATTTTCTTTTAATTTCACAACCTTCTACATACAGAACATTTTCAATCTTAGTTCTACCATTATCCAAACTTAGTGTACCTTTTTCAAAAAAATTGGTAGTAGTATTATCTCTAAATTTCATTATGCCACAATTGATATTATTTAGGGTTATGAACTTTCTCTTGTCTCCTATCATGTGCCTCAAACATCCACTATCAATGAACCATGGCTTTTCTTCATTTCTTGCATGCAAAGTTATCTGAACCAACATATACTTTTTAGGTTATTTCTTCTACCATTAACCTATCTGAACTTTCTTCTTGATGAATGGAGCCTTGAAAATCTAGTCCTTCTTGATTGACTCAAACATGCTTCTATATTACCAAGCTATGTGTCTAAATTTATTTTATTTGTAACATATTATGGCCTTTTCATTAAAGCTTGATAGTGGAGCAAAAGAGTTGTGGCTTCTGCTTGACTCTGCATGAGTTTCCTTCTCCTTGTTTCTAAAATTGTTAGCCCTTTTTTGACATTCTATTTTCTTATGACCATATCCATTACAATAAAAATATTAACCATAAAAATAGAACCTATTTTTTTATCTCTGACCTGATTGCCTTTTGTAGCTCTATTCCTTCTAGCCTTCTTTATTTCAGATGTCCTCTGTATTCTTAATTTTTTCCATTTTTGTTCTTCTTCTTAAATATGATACCTATCTTATTTGATATTTACTTTTGAATTTTTAATATCTTATTCAACATATTAGTGTTATTCTCAAATTTTGAATCATTGGGTGCTTTATCATTGACTACCTTATTTGCTTTCTCAAGATATACTTTTAAATAGGCAATTTCACCAACATACCTTTCACATTCTTCACTTACTTTTTGAAACTGAGTTGTTAGATATTATTTAGTCTTTTTGGCTTTTTCAATGTGTGATTTTATATCTTTAATTATTTCCTTTGACTCCTTTTCATTTTTCTTGATCTGGAGCTTCAATTTTGTTTCTTCTTCTCAAGAGCTTGTAATTCTTCTAAGACACAAATGAGTTCTCCTTCCAAATTCACTTCAGCGTCATCTTGTTCTTCTTCTTAATCATCTATACTTTTTCTCACCAAGGCATATTTATGTATGGTCATGAATATAATCTCTTCTTCATCTGAATCATTGACTCCACTATCTACAGCTAAGCTAAGATCTTTAGAGTATAAACTCTTCTTCTCAAATCCCTTATTAAATTTGCCTTTGAATTTCTTCTTGTATGTAGATCTTTCTTATTCATTGTCACCATTACTCTTATCTAGGCACTTAGATACAAAATCTCTAATCTTTCAAAAATTAAAACATTTAAAAAGTAATTTTCCTTGATATTTACCTATACCCTTTTTTGGCTTATGGATGAATAGAGCTCCATTGTCATCTTCATCATCGCTAGAGCTATCACTTGATTTTTGAATCCTAATCTTGTCTTTATTTGATGTCTTGAAAGTATCTTCCCTCCTTGAGGGTTTCTCTTGTTTGGTCCACATCTCATATTCCATAAGAATACCATGTAGTTCATCGATCTTTAGCTTGGCTAGATCCTTCATCTCCTCAATTGTTGAAACTTTTACATCATATCTCATTGGTAGAGATCTCAAAACCTTTTTTACCACCACTAATTCTTTTATATTTTCTCCAGGCCTTGAATATGATTAACTATTTGATCAACCCACAAAAGATAACTCTCTATAATTTCTTCATCTTCCATTTTCAAACTCTCAAACTATCTTATGAAAGTCTGGAGCTTAGCTTGATTAACCTTTCCATCACCTTTGTAAATATTTTCAAGCTTTACCCAGGTCTCATGAATATGTTTGCATTGCATAAATTTAACAAATTCTAATTCACATGAACCACATAAAATAGCATTTAAAGCTTTAGCATTATTTTCACATGCCTTATTTTCTATCAGAGTAGTCCCAAGTGTTTATGGCTCTTTGTATTCCTCCACAACTACTTGCCAAATGTCAAAGTCAAGAGACATCAAATAAATCCTCATCCTTATTCTCCAAAATGCATAATTTGTCCTATCAAACAAAGGTGCATTATTTATATAAAAACCTTCATGTGATCCATCCATCTTGCTTTCCCATATCTATCTTCAAGCTATTAAACTCTTTCCAAAGGAACTTGCTCTGATACCAATTGTTAAGAATGGGATATACTGAGAGGAGGGGTGAATCAGTATATCATATATCTTATAAACTTTCACGTAATGAAATTCCACTTAACTATACATTCAAGATATACAATAAATTTAAACAATAATATGCACCACATAAGAAAGAGAGAGAGACCCCAGATTTTTATGTGAAAACCCAATGTGAGAAAAACCATGGAGAACAATCTCAAGTATATGAATGAGCACCAACTTACAAGAGCACCAACCCCTTTGTTGAGCACCAAGATGGAAATTATTTGTGAGCACCAACCCATAAGAACACCAACCCCTTGAAAATATTTGTGAGCACCAACCCCTCTTGTGTATAAAACACAACTATCTCTCAATATTACTTTCTCAACAAATGATATATCTCTACAATATCTCTTTATATTCTCTCCTCTTTTCTTATATAAAATAATTACAAACCATGCACTCTCTTGCATATTACAAATGGATTCTCAATAATTTATTTATAGCTTTCCAAATGACCTTTGTAATTCACCCTTTGTGACCCTTCACTCCTCATGGAAAATGGTGCCAAAATTGTATTACCCTTCAACTCCTTGCATTTGAAAAGTCACATGGTGACCCTTCATGAGTAAATATGTCCTTTCCCTTTTTTTATTTATCTTGGTGACCTTTCAAATTCCTCAAAGTGTTCCTTCATGAAAAATTTCACCCTTCCTCTTTTGTCTTCATTTGGTGACTCTTGGAATTCCTTGAGATGACTCTTCATGGGAAAATGCATCCCATTTCTCTTTTATCTTTACCCTGTGACTCTTTGACTTATCCATGGGCCCTCTTTTGACTTTTATGCAACCAAAAATATATTTTTTAATATTAAATATCAACACATTTTATCCAAAATATGAACATTAAAAACACCGTTAGACAATAAATGCTATGGGCCTTTATCACCAATGCTAGACCTTTGACATCAATGACAATATTTCCAACAGTTCTAAGGAAGATCACTAGTTTAGAATTCTTGGACTAGTGAGTTGAATAAGTATTTGAGACTAGTGATGGAATGGGTTTTTTAATTAATCCAACCAATATAAAGCATCTCTTGAGAGTATTTTAGCTAATAGTTTAGTTGCGGCAAAGGTGTTAAGTTTAACCCAGTCTTTATAAAGGTTATCAAATGTCTTTAAATGTAATGTGGGATTGGTGGATCCATTATAGGTGATGGTGGTTGTGATACCTCATATATTAATATTATAAATTTGAGCTATAATAACTTCATTTTTAGATGTTAGATTGTTTTTTTAATGAGGGATGGTTGTGGGATAAGATTACTGTTGACCAAATTTGACCTTGTAGGTCAAATTGGGACCCCTATAGGTAAAAAATTGATTTTTAGATGTTTTAGGGGTCTATTATTATGTCATAGAGTGAATTATAGGTCTTTTGATGTCATTTAATGTTATATTAGCCTTGGTCTTAGTCATTTTAATCATTATGTCTTTTTGAGCCATTTAGGGGTCATAAATGTAAGTGGCACAGTTTTAAAGGTGTTCAAGTGTCCTAATTTCCTTTCAAAACTCCAAGAATTCAGATTCCCTATCAATAATGTTAGTCCCATCTAAAACTTACAGGTTATCTAATTGAAGATCAAGTAATCAACTAAAAAAAAAGGATTTTGGCACTTGTACGGCCCATGAGGGGGGGTGACACATGGGAGAAGGTCATGGAATTTCTTTTAATATTCCTCAAACTCATTTAAACTCTTTAAATTATCTGAAGGTGCCAAATTTGAGTTAAAGCCATTCTGCTCCATCTTTGCCCTTCTAGATACATAGAAGTGATCGATAGGTTTATGCTTGGTATGACAAGTTGAGGAGGTTTAATACCAAATGAATATAAGGGGTGAAATTAAACTTAGAGATATTCATTTAGATAATAAGATTTCAAGTATTGGTTAACCATGCTTTATGAACCATCTCTATCAAGTTGACTATATTTTTTTGCTCATTATTTCCTACACCCTATACGTTTTGCTATATTTTAGATAGGTCTATACAATCTAGTTGATGATGTTGACTCCAGAGGATTTTGGATATCTTATAAAATTATCTTCATTCTTGGTTTCATGTTTCATGCTGTTTTGATGAGAAAATCATCTCATGTTGCAGGAAGGTGTCACCATGTGAGGTCTTAGTCAAAGTTTTCCTTATTTTTAGAATGTTGGTTCTCTACAAAGGTCTCATGTAGATGTAATATGATGTTTTACATGTATCAATTCCATAATATTCCCCTCATCCAATTATTTTTTTTATCACACCATGCTTTGATTAACATTTAGTCTTACCATTCTCATAGTCAATCCTTCACTCACTCTCACTTGCAGTCACATGTATGGGGCTTGCATAGATTGTTCATGGAATTGTAATGAAGGTGTATTAGTTTGTTCAAGTCATCAAGAGCTGAAGATATCTCATTTTTATTTTTTAATAAGATGAAATGTTGGTTGCAATCTCGTGTACCACATAAACTAGTCACTAGATACCCCTACCTACTTTGTAACAAGTGTTTGCAAGAGGATATCATAATGGAGTAGAATGTTTTGAGAATTGTATCCAAATTCTCATAAGTCCAAACAGGTATTTGAGGGATTTAAAATGAGTTTAATTTGTTCATGAGGCCACTCATCCACACATATTTCTCTATTTCATGTTCACTGCCTGCATAAAACTCATACAAACCTACAAGAGTCTCCTTGATGTTGTCATGCTAAGATGGAAATTTTGATAAGTGTTTAAATATTTTAAGGTTGATAAGAGTGAATTTGGATACTTGGTGAAAAAATTGAGGTGATTATAAACATATTCATCTTGTGTACTACTCAAGTTTGTTTTAATGTCTGTATGTGAAAATACTCACCTACAAGTGACATTACAGAACTTTAAAGATCCTCGTATGGGGAATTAGAGACAAACCTTATTTTAGATTATAGCATGTGAGTTAATCATGATAGACCTATATGAAGTGTGAAATAGGAAAATGTAATTATGGATCATCCTCAAACATAAGATGATTGAGTTCATGCAAATTATCCTTAAAAAGTGAAAATAGAGGTCTGGGTCAGTTTTACCAAAGTCATAAAGTAGGGTTACACCGTGTTTGATACATCTAAATGACTATATCTTGTAGTCTCTATCAAATAGAAGAGATATGAAAAGAATGGATTCAAGATTAATAATGGAGGGTGGTTATTGAAAATCCTAAAGTTACATATTTATGCACTAAACTCAATCATTATCATCTACAGGTGTGATCCTAAAAGAGCCCTTTTCACATAGTATTAAAAAACTAGACCATGCCAACATATGTGAATGGTTCCAAATAGTGAAAGTGACATTTATGATCTAAAATATTATAAATAAGAGTTTATTGGTGATTTACCAAGGTCCAACATGCACCTATAGGTTTTCCACTATGCAAAATGCACACCTACAGCTGACTATAGGAGCACACAGTCTAAGATGGAAACTTGAACTAGGAATCACTAGAGTTGGTAGATAAAATATGGTTTCAAATGGAAAATGAGATATAATAGTGATGTATATCATTTTAAAAGATAAATTTACACTTACATGGCCTTGCTCTTCCCAACATAGTTTATTGTGTTTGATTATGATAGGAGTGAGCAAATTTGAAGACTGTGAGTGTGGGAAGTGCATAAAAATGAAACAAATGGGTCCAAAAATGTGTAGAAAGATTAAAATGGACTATATGTATGTTATTAAACATATTTATCAAGATAAATCATGAAAATAAATAATGATTTGGAGCAAAGCACAATCAAATCCTGTAAACAGTCTCTTTTATAAGTCTGCCTTAGGTTCTAGTGCTTTTGGAAGGTCAAATGGAATGACCAAGGGCAAAACAATTTTATTGAGTGTTATTTTTAACTTATATAATTTATTCCAACATCCATTTTGTTTTAGATAATAGTGTAATTTACCTCTATTTTGTCTCAGATATAGGGCACTCCCCTTAAGTGTAAATTGGTAGGTTTTGGAGAAAGGGTGTTAAATAGATGGACTAAGAGATAAATAAAACTTGATTGAAGGTTTGGAAAAATGATTAACATTTATAAAAATATTAATAACCTTAAATATAATTATGAATCCCATATTTGAGGTCTAGACCTTCAAAGTTACATATAGGCCTATTAAGTAA
The DNA here is from genome assembly GCA_037957365.1 of Torreya grandis. NCBI lineage: Eukaryota > Viridiplantae > Streptophyta > Pinopsida > Cupressales > Taxaceae > Torreya > Torreya grandis. The sequence continues at coordinate 61,377 of JARHVA010003558.1, forward strand.
GGTTTAAGCCTAGAAACCAAATAGAGGGTTAGGTTCATTTCTAACCTTAAGGAATCACTCCAATGGATTGAAAAATGTTCCTAGGATTAAATTAGGTGTTTTAAAGCATATTTATTCTAGTAAAAATAGATATAATGTTTTAAAAAAGAAACACATAGTCCATACCAAGAAACCCTATATAGTCTGCCTTAATAAGGGCATATTTTGGTTTTTTGGAAAGTTAGATGGTCTAGAGACCTCAACAGGGGCTTAAATTTTGTGTAGAGTGTATTTATAAAATGTATAATACCATAAAATATTTGTTTTTTCTATAAAAATATGGTAAGTTTCATCTATTTTGACTCAAATAGAGGGCACTCCCTTAATACACCAAACCTGCATTCTTGAGGAAGGAGGCTGATAAGATGAACCATGAGCTAAAGGAACCCTATTAGGGGGTGTGATAAGTTTGGTTAAATTTAAACCAACATGATAAATAAATTAAATAAGATAATATTAGTAAAGTGGTCTAGATCTTCAAAGCTATAGTCAGGCCTATTAGGTAAGGTTTAAGCCCAATATCCAAATGGGGGGTCAATGTCAGTTCTAACCTTAGGTGGTCATTATATCCTATTGGATCATGTTTATTAGATCACTACAGAGTTGATAAATCTTATGGAAGACATATAAGTTATATGTGAATCCATTTTTGGCTCAAAGGCAACATTAGGCCTATGTAGATGAAAGAAAAGACTCGATAGACTAACTTTGAATGCTTACATATCCTCTAAAGCCTTGCATGGGGATATAATAAGTTTGGAGGTGTTGACAAGGGTATTTAACCTTGAATTTTTGGAATTTTTTTGTAGTTCCAATGTTAGGGATTTATGAACGAAGCTTAAGAGCCTAGAAGACCTAAAACCCTTGTTAAACTTTGGATAAAGACTCAATGAAGGAATTAAAGATGGTAAGCTACCCAAACTGCATAGTTTGACCAAAATAATTATTGGAGGATGTATAATACTTATTAAAGTTCCATACCATTAGGATGAGTTATACGAAATCCATACAAATAGGGTATAAAACTACTTTTATTGATTATTTTATGCATTATGCAGGTTCTAGGAGGTTTCAAGAGATGAAATAAAATTTGTGAGGAATATAGAGTCTTAATATAACTGTACATGTATATTACAAGATTAATCAAAACTCCTAAGTGTGCCTACTAGAGCTCTCATCTCAGCTAGTCAATTGGCATAGTGAATATGATAATGAGAAGGGTGAAAAGCTTCAAGTAAGTTACTTTTAAGGTGTGCCTGAGGCCTATAATTCCATTGATGGTCTTTAAAAATGGCATCCACTCCATTTTATGTATTTTAATGGGAAACTAAATCCATTTTTCAATCCAAGTGTACAAGGTGTGTGAAAGAAGAGTTTTCTTTGACTGTAAATGGTGATGGCTCACTTTTAGAGGAATCCAGATGATTAAGACTAAAACTAATGCATGAAGAAGCATGTATGAAAAAATTCCCTCTCATTAAAATCATTATACTTTTCCCCAATATATTTTTGGATGTTCTAATAGGGATGAATGATGATGGTAGTTTTCTGAGCTAACAAAAGGAATTTGATGCCACTTTCCAAGAGTTTCATGCCTTGAATTGACACTTTTAATTTATAACCTTGCATGGTCAGTTTCACATACTCTTTTCATGTATATTTAACCTCTTCTCTCAACATTACAAGTGTCCAAGTGACCTTTGGACTTCCCTTATCTTGTCCCTCTCCTAAATGCTATAAGTAATGACTTTTTAGGCTTGTTTGAGCATCTTTCATTGGTTAATGGTGAAACCCTAGCTAATTTTGTATTTGAATGTCTCTTTAAGAAATAAAAAGGTGAATTTTCATAATTTCATGCTTCATAATTGAGTCTAGTTGTAAATCTTGTTGATCTTTTTTATTAAAAGATAGTCTTTTCTAGAATATTGTCTTTGATTGTCCAACAACTATGTAGAAGAGTAATTGTTATAGGTATTTTATAGTGTTACTTCTCATTTTATGAGATTTTTATAAGTTTTTTATGATTATATTCTCAAAATTATCATTCATTATCCATCCTAAGCACCAATATACCTCTTAAACCTAGCATATGAAACATTGATGTAACAATTTGTCTTGAGTTGTGAGTTATGTGTGAAAGAAGCTTTGACTTGCTATAAATAGTATAATTTATATTAATAGGAGTAAATTAAATATTGGTGCATTCCTTTTATATCTTTATAAGTTTATATTCTTAACCCTTTTCATGCAAAGTTGATAACTGAGAGAGAGCTTTAAAGAGTGCATCAAGGGAACTAGCCCTTCTAGAGATTCATCTCACCAATTGATTACCCACAGTAAGTGAGATGTTTGCATTGTGCCACTTGGATGATGAGATTTGATACATCTCCTCAAGGGGTTGGAATCCAAGTGAAAATAGTTTTTGCATGTCTGGTGGGACTCTATGTCTTAAAAGATTGTCCAAGATTGGTGTTGGTTTTGGCATATTTATAGTTAAAAGAACATCTACATTTAGTACCTAATGACTCCACTAATTTTTCAACTCTTTGCTTGCTGATGAATCCTTAATTTTCATGCCAAATGTGATGATTGGGTATGTTACTAAAGGTATACCTTTTGATTTTGTGTAATTTCCTTATTATTCTATCAAAAGATTTAGATTTGTGAATACTCATCCTTATTCAAGGGATCTAGAGTTTAAAATGTCCAATTTTATACTTATTTCAACCCCTAATGCACATAATCTACATTCCAATATGGCTATAAACCTCCCTTTTGTATCCTTCACTAGATCATCTCCTTTGAATCTTGCCTAATATGACCAAATTCCTGGAGCAACCCTTAAGAGTGTTCCATCTTTTAGTAGATAAGGTTCTATTACTCCTATTGAACACATTAGAAACATGGAAAACTAATTCAACATATATAATATCACTCAAGAGAATGTGGCCATCAAGATATTGGCTTTATCTTTCAAAGGGAAAGCTTTAGATTGGTATTGAACTCTACCTCATAATTCTATTACTTCATGGGATGAACTATGAAATCTATTGTCTAAGAGGTTTGAAGAGAAGAGTGATCATTTGTCATTAGCTGAGTAATTAAATACTATCAATAGGGCTCCCCAATATTTCATGTAGGATTTTAACTCTATATTTCAAAATACATAGGATAGGATCCCAGCCCTTGTGAGACCTACTCCAAATTATGCCTTCTTGTATTACCTAAAAGCATTGAATAGTGATATAGCCATGATGATCTAATACATGGGTGGAAATACACTACCTTATTCTTATGATATATCTATTAATGTTGAGAATTGTCTTGTTCAAGCAAGGAAGATTGCACCTAGAGAACCAACACCATTATTTCCTAATTTTCAACCTCCTAGTCAAAATGCATTACCTGCTTTGGCTCCTTTGCCTAATAACCAAGAGAAGTTTGTGCTTTCACCTACTAATGAGATTAATGAAGTCAAGAGTTTGATTAAAAGTGTTACAAATGAATTGGTTTCTCTTAAAATATAACAAGCTCAAAATTACAAGCCTTATCAGTCTTATAATTAGTTTGGATAAGTAAGTAGGCCCCCTTTTCAAGGTAATGCTCAAGGGCAAGGTCAAATAACTCAATATAAACCTTACCAATGTTTTAATTCTAATTCCCCATAATATTATATATCTCTTTTTCCTACTCAAAACAATTTTTTTTAAGAATAACCATTCTACCCTTCCCATGACCAAAATCAAGGCCAAGTTGCATATGTCAATGAAATGCCTAGTCAAGCCATGACAGGGTAGTCAAGTACCTCAAGTTCCCACTTTTGAGGATTAAATGAAAAATTAAATGAAAAATATAATGGAAAATGTACAAACACAACTCAATTATACTCTTATGAATCATCTAGAGGGAGATTTTTGTGCCATCAATCAGTTGGGAAGTTCAAACAATGTGAATGCTAGTGTGTCTTCTAACATTAGATCAAAGAAGAGAGATGTTGAAGAAACACAAGGGATAAATCAAGGACCTAGTTTTAATCTTAAATTAACCCAAATATTAGGTGGGTATAACTCAACTTCTAAGGTGCAATAAAATTAGAAATTTTAGAATTCAAGACCAGCTCCTACACATCCATCTTCACATGCTACACCACAAGGTACTAATGCTTCCAAAGAGCCATTCAAGATGAATAATCATTATATCAATGTTTTGGATGAAATAAAGAATTTAAACATGAATATTTAATTATGGTACTCATTGGTAATATTGAGACAATAATATATCCTTCAAAAGGAATTGCTTGGATGAGGTAAATAAGTTGGATTAGCTAGGACTGAAAATGTTATTTTGGTAAATGGAACTTAACCCATTAATGGAAAAGTGAAGAAAAGTAATAAGAATCCTCATTTTTATCTATCCTTTATCATTTGTGATATTTTAAATCACCATTGTATCATAAATAGTGGGGTTAATACTTTAATAATGCCTAATTCAATAGCAAAGAAACTAGGCCTCAAGTATGAACTAATGGCTAAAGGAGTTATACAATTGGATGGGTCACCAAAAAAGACCTTAAGAGTAGTCAAGGTTTTGAATTTTATTTTACATTATTGTCATAATTTTTCCATCCCTTGTGATGTGGTTTTTGCAGATTTAACCCCATACTTCACTCTTTATTTGTCAAGAGAGTTTATAGTGAAGATAGGTGGATACTTGGCAACAAATTGGTCATATATGGTTTTTAAGACAAAGTATGGTACCAAGGTAAAGATTGAATCAGAACCTATTCATCACAATAATTTATATCCCTACATGCCTAAAGTTACAAATTTCAATTATGTTATACTTGATGAGGAATAACTTCACATGGATCAATCTCTAACTTCTCTTGAAGTAGTTTCTGATTTGTATTTAGATGAATGGGGAGTTGAACACTATGAACATGATCCTTAAAAATTCATAAAATAATCTGGTCTTAGAGTGTATTGTATTCATGAAGAAGACTCTTTCATGCCAAATTTGATGAATCAAAATGAAATTATGGATGGTTTATGGTAGTTTTTCTTTGATGGATCAAGAATCAAGGTTAGATCAGGTGGTGGAGCAATGTTAGATTCTAAATCCAAGGAAATGTATTACTCTACTTTAATATTTCACTTTATTTGTAATTTTAATGTATAAAAATATGAGGCCCTCATTCATGGCTTTGAATAGGCTAGGAAAATAGGTGTGAAGGAGTTACAAGTTTATGGTGATAGTGAGTTGATTATGAATCAAGTGAGAGGTCAAAATATGAATAAGGATTCTTTTCTTAAGTCCTATAAGCATAGAGTGTGGGATATTATAGAATATTTAAAATATTTCAACATTAAATATATAAAAAGAGAAGATAAAAAACATGTTGATATGTTGGTAGCCATTAAATCTCAGTTTGATATTCCAAAGGAGATAAGAGATGGTAATAACCAACCTCTCATCAAAGTGATTGTAAGGCCTTCTATACCTGATAATTTCACTAATTGGAAATTTTTTTATAGTGACCAATAAATAGATATGTTTTATATAAGAGGAGGCTAAGTTTTCCTCAAAGAATTAATCTAAACTATAACATCAATATGGAGGGCAGATTGTGCAATTGAAGACAAACAAGCTCCCTAAGGGTTTAGTCACACTTGAAAGTATCTTCAATGATGATGATTAGGTGAAGAAGGAAAAGGTAAACATGTCTACTAAGAAATAAAACTATGAGATAGTACAAATATTCAAAGATAAGTTGCTTTCTCTTGGGAAGGTATGTACTAGAGAAGAAAGATATGTTTTCATTGAATTATGCAAGGAATTTTTTGATGTATTTGTGTGGGAATATAGTGATTTAAAGGGTTTATATCCAAATATAGAGTTATATGAGAATTATAATACTATAAATGAAAAACAAAGGCCAATTAATCCTAATATTGATCCTCTCATGAGAAAGGAGCTTACAAATTTGATTGAGTCTAAGATCATTTTTCCTATAAAGCATTCATCTTGGTTGGTAAACTTAGTCCCAGTAAGGAAGAAGAATGGGGAGATTAGGTTATGTGTTGACTTTAGAGATTTGAATATATTTTACTTGAAGGATCATTATCATCTTCATTCTATGGAGAAAATTTTGTAAGTTGTGGTAGGTAGTGAAAGGTTTTCACTCATTGATGGATATTCAGGGTATAATCAGATTTTGGTGAAAGGAGATCAATACAAGATAACCTTTACCACTAAATGGGGCACATATGATTATATTAAAATTAATTTTTATTTTTCTAATGCTTTTGAAACCTTTTAATGTGCAATGGATATGTATTTTTAATGTCTAATAAATGATATAGTGTTGGTGTATCTTGATGATATCATAGTCTTCACTAAGGATTCAAAGGATCACTTGAATCATCCTAGGAAAATTTTTTAGAGATGTAGAGAGTTTGGAATATATCTTAACCCAAATAAGTGTGGTTTTATTTTCCATGAAGGAAAAAAATTTGGACACATTGTTTCAAATAAAGGTCTATCCATAGATCCTAAAAGGGTGAGTGCAATCTTGGCATTGAATTTATCCAACCAAAAGAAAGGTTTGCAAAGTTTCTTTGGAAAAATAAATTTCATAATGATGTTTATTCATAAATTTTCTAGTTTAATCAATCCTCTAACCTATATGATAAGGAAATATGAAGTGTTTACTTATACAAGGAGAAGGAAAGATAGTTTTGAGGATATCAAGCAAGCTATTGCTCAAACCCCAACTCTTGCAAGTCCTAATTTCTCAAAGGATTTAAACTTGTACACTTTTGGAAATTAATAAGTAATCTCTACCATGATCACTCAATCAAATGAAGAAAACTTGGAGTAACCTATTGCCTTATTTAGCCAAGGATTAGAAGGCTATGAGGTAAGGTACACTTATGTAGAGAAGAAAGTACTTTCAGTTGTTAGAAGCCTAAATAAGTTTAGGCACATGTTATCTAAAAATAATATTCATATATCGATACCTCATCCTAATTTCAAATACTTCCTTTTGAGTAGATATTTTAATGAAAAAATGGTTGTTTGGATTATAAAAGTAATGGAGCATGATGTAGAAATCAAAACAACTGAGCTAGTGAAAGGGAAGGGATTATGTGAGAACCTTGCTTCAGACTTGAAGGAACAAAAGGAAGTTGTTTTAACCCTTCAAGATGATCCTATGATAGTTTCATCTTCACCAATGAGGAGTTAGACATAATAAATTATCAAGTTTCTTCATACTGTGAGTGTCCACATGGCCTAGATAAAGCCAAAAGAAGGTACTTCAAATTAAAATCTATTCCTTATGTACTTATTAATGAAGTGTTTTATAGGAAAGATTTCTTAGTTGTACTATTGAGATGTGTTGAATCAGATCAGGTTGAGAAGATATTATTTGAGTTTCATGATGGACCAATAGGTGGTCACTTTGATCTAAGGACCACAGTTGATAAAATTATGATAGATGGATATTTTTGGCCTAGTTTTTTTAAGGATACTCATGCTTGGGTAAGTAAATGTCATAAATGTGCCCTCTTTGATGGAAAACAAAAGCTTTCAGCCCTACCTCTTCATCCAATACAAGTAGACCAACCTTTTATGCAATGGGGTCTAGATTTTATAGGCTTAATAAACCCACCTTCTAGTGTTGGTCACAAGTTGGTGTTAGCTACCACATATTACTTTAAAAGATGGGTGAAGACTATAACTCTCAAGGAATAAAATGAAAGTTTAGTTTTAGACTTCTATGAAGGCATAGTGATAAGATTTGGGGCTTCTTCAACAATCATTTTAGACAATGCATTAGCTTTCCTTGGAATGAAGACAAGTGAGTGGGATTTGAAACATGGTATTCATCTTAGTACTTCCTCCAACTATTATCCATAAATGAATGGACTAGCTAAGTCCACTAATAATAATCTAATAAGGATTATCAAAAGGATAATGGAGGAAAACCAAAGAACTTGGCATTCTAAGTTGAAGATAGCTCTTTGGGCTAATAAAACCACCCCTAAGAGAGCCATTGTAAACTCACCATACACACTTGTTTATGGAAGAGAAGCTAGACTACCTGTTTTACTTGAGTTACTAGATTTTGACCTCATTTACTAGCTGGAGTTGATAGAAAATGAAAACATAGAGGTTAGATTATGTAAGTTGATAGATCTTGAAGAAATAAAGGATCAAGATATGCACACTATGAGAGCTCATCAAGATCAAAAAAAGAGATATTTTGATAATAAATCCATTCCAATAACCTTCTAATAAGGAGGAATTATTCTGAAGTGGAATGAAGATAGGGCTAAGCCTAAAAAACACACTAAGTTTGATGCTTTATGTAGTGGCCCTTATGTCATCACTCAATGCAAGTAGCATAATGCTCTCTAACTCTCAAGGTTGGATGGAGAGGAGATTCATATCCCATTCAATGGGATCTATATTAAACATTGAGACTAAGGTTCTCCTCTCTCTTTTTACATAGCTATTTTTTTCTTGTTTTCCCTAAGTGATTATGCACATGTGTGAGTCTTGTTAATGTATTGCTTTGTTTTGTGTTTGTTTGGTGTGTTGTGGTTATTTTATGTGTATTTTAGGCAATTCCTTTCTAGTTGTCTTCAAAAATTCATTGAATCCCTTAGCCCATGGATAAATAAGGTTGTTTATCATTATTATAGAAGGTATACTACCCCTATGAGTCACTAATTTGTTGACCAAATTTAACCATATAGGTCAAATTGGGACCCCTATAGGTAAAAGCTTGATTTTTTAGATGTTTTCTGGGTCTAGTATTATGTCATAGGGTGTATTATAGTTTTTTATGTCATTTAATGCTATATTAGCCTTAGTCTTAGTCATTATAATCCTTTTATTTTTTAGTCATTTAGGGGTCATAAATGCAACTAGCATGGTTTTCAAGGTGTAAAAGTGTCCTAATTTCCTTTAAAACATCCAAGAAGTTAGATTACATATCAATAATGTTAGTTCCATTTGAAAATTGTAAGTTATCTAACTGAAGATCAAGTAATCAACTAAAAAAGGATGAGTTTGGCACTTGTACGTCCCATAAAGGAGGATGACACATGGGATAAGGTCATGGAATGTCTCTTAATCTTCCTAAAACTCATTTCAATTATTTAAATTCTCTGTAAGTGCCAAATTCTATCAAAAATCATTCTACTCCTTCTTTACCCTTCTAGACACACAGAAGTGATCAGAAGGTTTAGGGGGTGAAATTAAATTCAAAGAGATTAATTTAAATAATAAGAGTTCAATTATTTTTCAACCATGACTTATGAACCATCTGTAATAAGTTAACTATGTTTTTCTTCTCACTATTTCTTGCACCCTATAGGTTTTGCACTATTTTGGATACATTCATACAATCCAATTAGTGATGTTGACTTAATATGATGTTTCATCTCTTATAAAATTATATTCATGCTTGTTTTCATATTTTATGGTGTTTTGATGATAAAGTCATCTCATGTTCTAGGCAGGTGTCATCATGTGAGGTCTTAGTCAAAGTTTTCCTTGTTTGCAGAATGTTGGTTCTTTGTAGAGGTCTCATGTAGATGTAATATGATGTTTCACATGTCTAAATTCCATAATATTCACATCCTTACATGATTAGTTTCATCACACCATGCTTTAATCAACATCCAATCTTACCATTCTCATAGTCAATCCTTCACTCACTCTTACTTGCAGTCACATGTATGGGGCTTGCATAGCTTATTCATGGAATTTTAATGAAGGTGTATCAATTTTTTAAATTTGTAAGGATCTGAAGATAGTTTATTTTTATGTTCTAAGAATATGCAAGGTGGTTTTAAGCTCATGCACCACATAAACTAGTCACAAGTGTTTACAAGAAGATATCACGTGGAGGAGAAGATTTTGAGACTTGTATAAAGATTTTCATAAGGACAAACATGTATTTAAGGGATTGAAAATGAGTTTAACTTGTTCATGAGGCCATTCATCCACACATATTTCTCAGTTTCATATTCACTACCTACATATAGCTCATACACACCTACAGGAGTCTCCTTGATGACATCATACTGATATGGAAATTTTTATAGGTGTTTCAATATTTTAAGGTTACTAAGAGTGAATTTGGATACTTGGTGAACGAATTGAGGTGATAATAAACATATTAATATTTCATAATTCTCAAGTTTTTTTTACTACCTGTATGTAAAAATACTCACCTATAGGTGACATTATAGAGTTTTAAAGATCATTGTATGGGGAATTAGAGACATCATAAAACCTTATTTTGGATTCTAGCATGTGATTTGATCATGATAGACATAGATGAAGTGTGAAATATTAAAATTTAATTATGGATCACCCTCAAACCTAAGATGACTGAGTTCAAGGACATTATCCCCAAAAAGTGAAATAAGAGGTCTAGGTTAGTTTTGCCAAAATCATACAACATGATTATAAAGTGTTTGATACATCTAGATGACTATATCTTATAGTATCAAAGAAAGAGAAGATATATTAAAATAATTTATTAAATATGACACATGGAGGATGGTTATTTTAAATCCTAAAGTTTTATATTCATGTACTAAACTCAATCATTATCATCTACAGTTGTGATCCTAAAATAGCCCTCTTCACCTAGTATTACAAAACTAAACCATGCCAACATATGTGAATGGTTAAAAATAGTGAAAGTGACATTTATGATATAAAATATAATCATAAGAGTTGAGTGATGATTTTCCAAGGTCTAGCATGCACCTACATGTTTTCCACTATGCAAAATGCACACCTATAGTTGATTGTAGGAGCACACAGTCTAAGATGGAAACTTGAACATGAAATCACTAGGGTTAGTAGATAAAAGATGGTTTAAAATGGTTCATGAGATTTAATATTGATTTATAACCTTTTCCAATATAAATTTACACTTATAGGGACTTACTCTTCCTAACATAGTTGACTATTTTTTATTATGACAACAGTGAGCAAATTTTAAGAGTGTGAGTGTGAGAAGTGCATAAAGATGAAAAAAATGGGTCCAAATAGGTGTAAAAAGATTAAAAGTAACTCTAAGGATGTTTTTAAACATATTTCACAATATAAATCATGAAAACAGACCTATAGGAGTAATGCTTTGGATCAAAACATAGTCAAATCCTACACACAATCTCTTCTCCAAGTCTGCCTTAGGTTCTAGTGCTTTTGGAAGGTCAAATAGAATTAACAAGGGACCAAAACTTATATGGAGTGTATTTTTCACTTATATAATATATTAAAACATCCATTTTATTTTATATAATATGGGAAGTGTGCTCTATTTTGTCTCAAATAGAGGGCACTCCCCTTGAATGCAAATTGGTAAGTTTTGGAGAAAGGGTGTTAAATGGATGGACCAAGAGCTAAGGCAACCTTTCTATAAGGTTTGGAAAGATGATTAAAATATATAAAAAAATTAATATCCTAACATATAAATGTGAATCCCATATTGGATTTATATACCCTTAAAGTTACATATAGGCCTATTAAGCAAGGTTTGTGCCTAGAAGCCAAATGAAGGATCAGGTTCATTTCTAAGCTTAAGGTAGCACTCCAATGGATTGAAAAATGTTACTAGGATAAAATTAGGTTTTTTAAATAGTATATATTTCATCAAAAATATATAAAAGGTTATAAACAAGCAACACACAGTCCATACAAAGAAATCGTACACAGTCTGCCTTAATAAGGGTCTATTTTGGTTTTTTGGAAAGTTAGAGGGTCTAGAGACCTGATCAAGGGATGAAATTTTATGTATAGTGTCACTAAAACTTTATAAATACCATATAATATTTATTTGGTATAGGAAAAGAGGGGAAGTTCCCTCTATTTTTTCTTAGACAGAGGGCACTCCCTTAATGCACAAAACCTACATTCTTAAGGAAGGAGGCTGATAAGATGAACCAAGAGCTAAAGAAACCCTAATAGGGGGTGTGATAAGTTAGGTTACATATAAAATAAAATGATAAATCAATCATAGAAGAGATAATATTATTAAAGTGGTCTAGAGTTTCAATTATATAAAGAAGCCTATTAGGTAAGATTTAAGCCCAATATCCAACTAGGGGTTCAATGTTAGTTCTAACCTTAGGTGGTCATTCTAGCCTATTAGATCATGTTTGTGGGATCACTATAGAGGTGATAAATCTTATGTAAGGTAGATAAGTTGCATGGGAATCCATTTTTGGATCAAAGGAAACATTAAGCCTACGTAGATGAAAGAAAGGACTTGATAGGGTAACTTTGAATGCTTACATCTCCTCTAAATATTTGCATGTGGATCCGAGAAGTTTGGAGGTGTTGAAAAGGGTCTTGAACATTGCATTTTTGGAATTTTTTGGCAGTTCTAATGTCAAGGTTTTATGAATGAAGATTAAGAGCCTAAAATCCTAAACCCCTTGTTAAACCCTAGATAAATACCTAATGAAGAAAATAAATATGGTGAGCTACCCAAATGGCATATTTTACCTATAATGTTGATTGGAATATGTAGAAGACTTAGTCAAGCTCCCTACCATCAGGATGAGTTGTAATAAATCTACTTTTCTTGATTTTTTATGCATTGTGCAGGTTCTAGGAGGTTTCAAGAGATGAAATAAAATTTAGGATGAATATAGAGACTTAATATAACTCCCCAAATACATTTAATTCTTCATAAAAACTCCTAAGTGTGCCTACCATATCTCTCATCTCAGCCAGTTAAAACTATCATAGTGAACATGATAGTGAAAAGAGTGAAAAGTTTCAAGTAAGTTGCTTTTAAGGTGTCCCTGAGGCCTATAAGGCAATTTATGGTATTTAAATATGTCATTCACTCCATTTTATGTATTTTCATGATAAATTTGATCCATTTTGGAAGATAAGTGTACAAGGTATGTGAAAGAGGAGTTTCCTTTCATTACAGATGGTGATGGATCATTTTTAGAGGAATCCATATGATTAAGACTACAACCAATGCATGGAGAAGCATGTTTATAACCCTTACCTCTTATTTAAATCATTATACTTATCACTAATCAGTTATGGGATGTTCTAATAGGGATGAATGATTAAGGCAGTTTTTTGAGCTAGTAAAAGGAATTTCATGCCACTTTCCAAAAGTTGCATGCCTTGAACTGACACTTGTACTTTCTAACCTTGTATGGTCAATTTCAAATCCTATTTTCATGCACATGTAACCACTTATATTATCATGACAAGTTTCCAAGTGACCTTTGGACTTCCCTTATCTCGCTTCTCTCCCAAATGTTATAAGTAGTGACTTTTTGGGCTTTTTTAAGCAACATCCACTAGTTATTGGTGAAACCCTAGCCAATTTTGTATTTTAATGTCTATTGAAATAATAAATAAGTGAATTTTCATATTTAAATGCTACATAATTGATTCTAGTTATAAATCTTGTTAATCTTGTCTAGTAAAAGATAGTATTTTCTAGCATGTATCCTTGATTGTCCACCAACTATGAAGAATAGTAATTATTGCAGGTCTTTACTAGAGTTAATTATTAGTGTATGAGAGTTTTATAAGTGATTTATGACTATATTCTCCAAATGATCATTCATAAATCCTCTTAAGCATCAATATACCTCTTAAACATAGCATATGAAACATTGGTGTAACAATCTATCTTGAGTTATGAGTTATCTATGAAAGAAGCTTTGATTTTCTCTAAGTAGTAAAATTTTAGTCAATAGGAATAAATTCAATATTGGTGCATCACCTTTTATCTTTATAAGTATATCTTCTTAACCCTTTTCATGTAAATTTGATAAGTGAAAGAGTGCTTCAAAGATTACATCAAGGGAACTAGCTCTTCTTGAGATTCATCTCACCAATTGATTACCCACATTAAGTGATATGTTACTTGGATGAGGAGAGCTAAGACATCTCCTCAAGGGGTGAAAATCCAAGTGACAAAAATTACCATAGGAATTCCTAAATGGATAGGGAGCATTCAGATTTTGTACTCCCCATGAAACCTATTGAGTTTGGTTTTGAAGATGAATGAGATGGTTTTACATATACATCATCTAATTTATGTTATTTGTTTTCAAGTTATGCATTTGATTAAGTGTTTTTAATAGGAAATGGTTAGTTTGGGTAGTATTGTGACTAGTGTGCATAGCATGTTATGCATTAGTATTAGTATTAATAGTTTGAGTTACACTATGAGTAGTAGTATGTGTCACACTAGTGGCATGAGTAGCATTGGTAGATAAATAAGAACTAGTGGCATGATAATCAATGATAGAAAAAGATGCACTAATAACATGGTTAAGGGAATGGGTCTTTTGAAGAGGCCCACTAGAAGTTGAACCCACCATTTTAGAAGAAATACTTGGCATGGAGGTTAAGTAAGTAATAGAAGAAGATGTATGGTGTGTGAAGGAAACATAATAGAAGTAATAGGTTGAGATGTAAATAAAGTGGCTCCCCCAAATATATGAGAAAAGGTAGGGGAGAGTGAAGAAGGTTCTTCTATATGAGGACATATAATGAGATTATGAATGGTTGAAGGGTCTTTTCCTCTATGTTGAGGGAATTTATTGATGAAAAGATTATTTTAGTTGTGTACTCTAAATCACACTCATCTTATAGTGAGAACAAATGATTGTGAATTGAGGATGAATGAGGAGTCCCATAATTGGTAGTGAGTGGAAACATGGACATTTCTTTCATCCATGATGGGTACCACAATATGTGTCTTAGAAAACCTATTAGGATTGGTAAAAATCATCATGTTCATCTGATTTAACTCTATATTATCCTCAAATAGGAAATTCATGATGAATATAAGAGGTTAAAAAATTGATGGAAAGGAGGATAAATTGGTAAGATACAGAGTCAAACCTATCGACATTATTTTTTAAGACATTGAAAAAAAAGGGAATAAAGGACATATTCTTACAGGTTGACTATGTACTCTAGATGGATAAACTAAATGGGCTTAAAATATACATAGTTGTACAAGTTGATTGTGTACTAAAGGTGAGAAAAAACCAATAGTTTGTAAGAGATTGTGTCTAGAGGGATGATTATGTTTTAAAAATAGGAAAATTTTTATAAGATGATATCTAATAAAATATAATGAATCACGCAATAAACTAGATCAATGTGTTTTAATTAATTGTATCACATAGCAAAAATCTTATACTAATGCTAGCTAGTAAAAAATATCAATAAAAAATATAATGATAAAATATCAAGTAACAAAACTTGAACATAAATTCTAAGCTAATTGGTCATTCCTAAATGTTGTTAAGTTATAATAAATTTTGAAATTAATATGATAGGGATTTGGCTATAAGAAGGAACTAGAAAGTAATATATGGATAATTTTAGGTAGTTTAGGCTAAAAGGGATCTGTATTAGTGATGGTATTGGTTTGATATTAGGGTCTACCCCTTCACTTCACAATCTCATAGTGGTAAGGGTTTCACTTGCTTTACCAATATATACCATCACATGTTTATACTTGGCCAAAAAACTAAGTTAGCTTCCCCCTTGGTGATGAAATACAAGTAGGTAGGCCTTGGGAAGAAAATATTTAATGCTTTTGTGTTATGTAATTTGGAAGTGTGTACAAAAGAGAAAAATAGTGTGACTAAATCAATAAATTAAAAACCACTTAATTAGTCTATGTTTATTACTCTAAGCATGCAAGAAAATGAAAAGTGAATTAATTAATAGTAAAATACATTAATTTATTTGATTGTGAAGATTACAGAGTCAACTCAAGCAACACTATATGTAAAAAACATAGAACAAATTAAATAGGGTTGCTACTATTCTATAAACTTAAGATCCATAAGAACACAATCAAATAGGTTGACCTATTCTTCTAAAAGGAAACATAATTGTGTAGAGCTAGTTAACCTAGTTCATTGTAGGGTTGCAGTTTTATAGATTACAAACTATGAAAAAAAGATTGTAAATGAAGAACAGAGATAATAGAGAAGGTAAGAATGAAATTTGGTAATTTTTAAGATTATTAGTTTTCAAATTTTATGCTTCATTATTCAAATTTTGATTTTTATATTCTACAAATAGAGTCAACTAGGTCGATGAAGTCTGTAAAACTTTTGTTCAAAATAATATGTGAATAGAGTTGAATGGTTTGACTAATTATGAAAACTTGTATGATAAAAAATAGAATTGAAAATAGAGTCGACTGGGTCAATGAAGTCAACAATCTTGTGATTGAACAAGAGAATAGAGTTCAGTTAGTTGATCCTATCACCTTTATTTGAAGAAGACCTACATAGAAAAAATAGAGTTTATTTGGAGTGACTATGTGTTAAATTATGCATAGAATATTAGACTGTATCGAAAGGTTTGATATAGTTTTACCAAAATAAAAATATATAAGATGATAATAAAATGAATACATGAAAGAAAACCTACAAGGATTAGATTCACATTGAGTTAACCAGAATATATATAAGGGAAAATATAGTTGATCTAAAAATAAATCCTACCTCAGAGAAGACAAATCACACTTATGCTTCCACTTGTTGATACATTTAGATAATCAAGATCATGACCAAGATGGATCTGCTAGACCTAACCAAGGGGTCCCTTACTATAACAACATCACTAGAGAGGGTTCCAAAGCCTCTAGTCAGGAAACACCCTAAAATAACCCTATCTAGGTCCTATGTTTTCTATATATTTCACAAATTAAATACAAAGTAAAGAAAAATATAACCTAGTGATTATAGAATCTTGTGGCACAAAATGGGGTTAATAAACATAAAAGTAAACATGCATAGAATATTTATAATTAAGCCAAGTATAGGAAATTCTAATTCATGGGAGAGAAGTATATAAGCTAAAAAATTAAAATTTATCTACTTCAACAAAGGAAAAACAAAGTTAGGAATACTTAACTTTTAATATGAACCCACTAAGCCTCAATCTCTCCCTTGGCTAAGGTTCTTCACAAGAAGTTGTTGTTTATAAGGATAACAAGGATATGTTAGCTCAAGGATACATGACTTCTCTATGCATCCAAAATAATTCTCCACAAGATAGGATCCATATCTCCAAGTGTATTAAAACCCTGAGCAATGTTCCTCAAGTAGAATGGTGGATAAGTAGATGCACAATATATGAAGTTCTTCTTCTTCTTCTCTTCCTATGAAATGGTAGAAATGGATGTGTATATATATTTGAATCTAACCCTATACCTTTCTAAAAGTTTAGTCAATAGAGTTGGCCTATCAACCTTATATTATTAATTCATAAAAGCAAGTTAGGTCCTAGACTAGGTCAGCCAAGACCAACAAATTCCCATAACATGAAAATATAATTGAAGTACAGGGTCGGCCCTAGCCCACTTTGTTTGGTTAATGTCAAAAAGAGTTTTTGGTGTAAATAATGGATGAATACGGTGGTGAATTACTTGGATGAGTGCTTAAGGTATGAGTTAAAGCTTAGGTAAGTGTATAGTATATGGTTTGTATATTTCAAGTGGTGGTATAAGAGACAACAATCTTTAAAATCACTAATGGTCTACCTGCCCTTTTCTTGGTGTACCCTTTAAGGCATGCACTCAGAGAGATTGAGACTCGATGGGTTTCTTTAAGAGAGAAAACATTAATATTTAATAAAGTTTAAAAATATTATGTAGACATATACCCCATATGAATCTCATCTCATTTCATTTAGGTGTATCATGGGATGGTACTTCAATAAAAATAGCATACCAACACACAATGTTGAAGCTAAATAAATTGTAGTAACAAGCAAATAAGATAAATGAAAGGATGCAATTTAAAAATAGATACCTTTACTTACCTTAGTTCTATAAAAAAGGAATGAAGTGAAATAAATGTGAAGGTGTCTAATGTAGGGAACATTAGGAAAACTTGTATAAATTAGAAAAAAATCAAAAAAATTATAAAATATACATGTAAAATGTGAAAACATTCTATATAATATCAAGATTATAGAATATCTTACAATTCAAAAAAAGAGCTAGTAGAAACAAAGTTATGGTCAAAAAATAGAATCTGATTGTAAATATTTGACAAGTATATAATTTTGAATAGTAAATATAAATAAGATGAAAAATCAATTTATTTATTATTTTATTATTCTGAGAAAACATTGCTCTAAGAGACCTAGTTTTATCCTAGAGAGAAATCATGGTGAGGAGATGATAGTTACAATGTGGAGGATACATAACAGCTGTAGCGAGTGTGGTTCAGGTAAGGGAAGTCTTAATTTCAAATTTTTGAGAAAATTTAATTGAAATAAAGCTAAATAAGTTGGACGGTAGGCAAAATTTAGACACTAAAACTAACCCTTGGGAAATTTTAGGTAAAATAGGGGTAAAATGGGGTACTGGTAAGAAAATATTGGATCAATAAATGCCTAAGGCATTTATGGTAAATGGTTAAAAAAAATTGTAAACTAAGAATAGATTCAGCCTTATCGACTCAATTTGCAAGGCAAAAAATATCTAAGTGTTTGACTTCATAGTAGTGGGCTAATATAGTATCACTAGAGATGATCGACTGCATAGTAGTGGGATGATCCAATTATAAATAGGGAAATGGTCGACGTAGTGCCCTCTAGTTGAAACAATTCATACTTTTTGGTCAATATTTTTTATTAAGGTTTACTAAGTACTAGAGGGTTGATGTAGTATGCTAGAACCAAAAAAGGGATGATTTAGTATAAAACAAGTTGATAACATCTGAAAGAATGGGTTGACTTCATACTAAAAGGTTGATACAGTATGACAAGAACATGATAGGGTAAATTTAGTACCAAATAGTTTGATTGTGTATAAAAAGGGGAAAAAGAAAAAAGACTATATCAAAAAAGTTAATGAATTAGTTAATTTGTAATTTGTTGAGAATATTTAAGAATATATGTTATTATTATGACATTTATATCTAACACATTCTCTATTGCTTGATGTTTTACATAGATGCCAAAGATTTTGGTTCTTGGTGGATGCATCCTAGCTATCAAATTTATTAGAGTGGTTTTTGGACATGGATAAAGCTTGAGTGGTTGCCTTGGGCTTTAGAGGTATCATGGAGATTAGATAGATCTTGTTAAATGTTGATATCATTGTCATGTTCCTAGGAGCATGGGAATGATTGACCAATACTTTCTAATGGGAAGTGGAAGGGGATACTATAGAGGTGGTGATCACCTTGGAGGATGTCCATGTCTTACTTAGACTTCTTATAGATGGGACATCAATGATTTATTATACACAAAAATCATAAAATGAGAGATGATCCTTATCCTAGTGGGTGACATGCTCGGATAGGATCTATCTTTGGTTACGTGTTAATTTATTTGATGTTTATATAGCATTTACTTTGGATATCTAGAAGACCATGATAGGGTTTTTGATAGCATGAGTGATGTGTCACAAGTTAGATGGAAAGGTACCGCTATACACAATAGCATTAGGACAATATATTTTAGATAAAATGTCTTTGTATGATCTTGGTTCTATCATTTGGGTTTATATCATGCACGACATGTTTGGGATGTTAACCTGGGAACAAACGATGATGGGCCCTATCATTTTATTGAATGCATAGATATATGATAAATTCCCTATATATCGAGTGGTTGGGTTACCCCATGCATTTGATGATAGGTTACCTTGGGTTCTCCAATGGATACAGAACCATGTAGTGTGGGTTGTGCCCCATGTTCTAGCTTTGTAACCTATCACATGAGAGCAAATTGTATGTCTAGATTTAATTCAATTTCTTACAAATGACATAATTTAAGCCTATAAATATACTAAATTTCCAAAATTCATCCACATAAGGGATTTAATTACCCAAAAATTTGATGAGCCTAATTTATTTGGTGTATTACCCTTTATGCACTAATAACATAGTTTAGTTTTAACCCTAGTGAAATTACAACTTAGTAATTTGACACTTTTGGCCTGTCAAGCTATTAATTCATAACATTTAAAATAATTTCCAAAAGCTAAAAAGCACTAATCATGATTAATTACATTAAAAATCTTAATTAATTTTCCTAAACAAAAATTCGAAATCAAATTAGTGAATTTCATTTACCAAAAAAGAATTTTTTAGCCAAATATGAAGTCAAAGGTCAAAGGAGCTAATAAAGTGATTTATTATTTCTTTAATATTCCAAAAAATATGAGTCACAACCTTAAAAATATATAAAGTGAGTTGTCATGCCACAAAAATATCTGAAACTAAGGTGTCAATATTTCATGAGTGTTTTGACCTAACCCAGGGTTAACATGACTCAACCAAAGTTATAATTTAACCTAACCTCCCTAGGGTTAAAGTTAGTTATTAGAGATATAAATATGAGTTCTTACACCATATTTCAATAAGATTTTGTGTGTAAAGTTATCCTATTGGAATAATTTATTGAATCCCTTTGAGGGTAGTGGTATAATGACCAATTTATGCCAAGCTTCACACCAAGCCATAAGTGACTATTGGAGAGATGCTACCATCATGAAATAGCATTAATAGAAGACTCTAATTATCATAAGCTAAGTATGAACATCCTTATTCCAACAAGTAAACATCAAATTCAACAAAAGAAGCAAGAAATTGATGTTGTATTTATCTCTAGTTTGTGATCTTGATTATTATGTTATGCTCTTCCTAGTTCTTAGGCAAGAGTGTTTAGTCCTAGCGTATTTTTATGATTTATTTTTGTCATTTTGACTAATAAGGGACTAACATACATTTTTTTACTCTTCAAACACCTAACTTATATAATGGCATGCTCGATGGGACCACACATCCTGTATGACCAAGGAGAATGATATGTTAACCTTAGTTTTATTAACAAATACATTTAATTCTTTAATTTCAAAATTTTAGACTTGAAATTAATGTCATTCTATTTTTTAAGTAATCAGTGGCTTCACCTTGTGTAATGGAGGCTTCACCAGTCACGTGTTTGTTTATGATGTTTATGTGTGAATAAATTGTGGCTTCAAATTTGCAGCTTTGACTTGCTAAATGCCAGCTTTGACATGCTAAATGGAATCTTTGCTCTATATATTTGGTAGCTTTGACCCTATTAAAAAGTGAATTTGCCAAATAATTTTACACTATGTCTACCTATTTTTTTATTTTCTACTTCTTCACCTGACCTAACTAGTGGATTCACCATGATAAATGGTGGATCCACCAAAGTTGATATGTCTATGTGTTTGTAGTAAAATATCAACTTTGCCCTACTAAACAATAGCTTCACTCTATCTTTTTTGAAAACCTAAGAGCTCAGAATGGATTGTTATTTACTCATTAAAGTTTTGGATTAAAGACAAATAAACCCTCTAACATTTTACAGGACCTAAGATGGAGAGAGAGAGGCTTAAGTATTTTTAAAATCTCACATACACTTTTGTTTGGTGCTTAAAATCCACTTAATCACACTTTTATTTTAGTTCTTGAAGTTTTTACAAATGCAAATAAGGCCAAGGGGACAAAATTCTAATGACACCTCAATTTAGCACTATTAAAAAGAACATACATTTTATTTAGAGATCTTATGAGCTTTTTCACTTTATGTTTATTTTTTGTTATTAGATAAATTTCAAATTTAATGGTTATATTTATTTGTTTATGGAAAATTAGAAACTATTAAGTGTATGCTCTCCCCCCATCCCGTTTAGGGAAATCAGGGGAACAAAAGTGTTTAGTTTATTACCTTGTTTATTTGATCTTGTCAGAAATAATGTCACATATGTTCTCCCCAAAATACAAGTATTTGGGTAACTCATAAATGACCTCTAAAGTCATTTCATTTTATTTTCTTACATTTAGCTTGTGGGTAGGAGTTTGTTTCTCCCTCACAAGTTCTCTAGGGGTGCATTGACTTGGGTTTTCATCTCCCAACATCGTACCAACCCCACTCCATAGTGGGTTATACAAATTGGGCATGTGATATTGGGATTACCAAGGGGATAAGCATTTATCCTCTCCAATCTTAATAAAAACTTGGGGTCAAGTTTTGCCAAACATTGGACTCTACTAAGCAGTATATGGTTGGAGTCATTATGCAAAGGAATATACCCTTGCATAGTAAGTTAGAAGGTATGAACCCAATTATCATGATTGTTCCCTTGTGTTAGCCACACTTGGGACCATTTAGTGCTTGAAAAATTTATAGATTCTTATTCAACCCCACTTGTTAGGAAATTTATTGCCAAATTATGATTGATCCTCACTCTAACTTCATGATAGTACCAATGCTTGAGAGATAGTAGGGGCATAAAAAATCTACCTACACCTATACTTTAATTTTTGGATTAACACTTAGTTTCTCATAAGCATTGGTATATTGATGGAAAATTTGGTAGAAGCTATACACACCCATGTCAATTTTAGATATAGGGTGAGTCATTAGTTCTACTTTTATTTTATTTGATTTAGAAGTTTGTTTTTAAACTAAAACTATTTGTTTATATTTTCGCATTGAAACAAGTCTAAAACAACACATTATATTCATGCCACTTTAGCCTAACAGGGGTTATTATATCTATTTTGGGTTACACTTTTTGACTTAGATTTATATTCCAAAACCATTTATGTGGCACTTGGTTAAATAGGGCATCGTTACACTACTCATTTCATCTCAAACATTTGCCTTGGATTTTTTAATACAAAACCATTGTTGTGATATTTGTTTGAAGGAGCATTTTTACACTGCCAAAGTCATTCCAATCTCTTGTCATTTTTTTAAACCAAGTTCCAAACCATTATTATACCTATCTTTATGGAAGCATAATCATTGGGGGATAAATTAGTGTCCTTAATAATCTTTTACTTTCACTTAATCATTAATTCATTACCATTCATCAATAAATATCAACCTAATGTACATAATCATGGAGAAATCATTAATCAACCAAAGCAATGCATAAACAACCATAACACATCATATAAGTGGGAAACCCTCATGGGGGATAAAAACCACTAAAACAAAGATTGGACAAATATTAATATAAATAAATGAATAAATATTTATCTAAGCACCAACCCATAATTCAATAATCACCCACATGGATTTAGGAAGCACCAACTTGCTAGGAGATACCAACCCCCTTATTGATCAAGCACCCATTCAATAAACAATATGATGAATCAGAACCCACTCAAACACCAATGTTTTTTACACCTTTTACTTAATTCTTATCAACACCTAATGATAATATTCTTCTTCTCTCTCTCTTTATTTTACTCTCTATAACATCAATGTCATACTCAGTCTTTTATCTATTCTCTCTACATATCAGCTACCTCATCATGACCTTATCAACATATTCAAGCCTTTAATACACCTATATTCATCTATGAAAATATCATATACTTATATTATTATCATATCCTCATTAATTTTCTCTTAATCACAATATACCCTCATAGTCTACTCATTAACACTCATGATCACATTCAAAACTACCTCTCACCTAAGCAAATCTATCATTTCTCAATAAGTCCTATATCACCTTAATTAGTTCACATAATCACTAATATTCATATTAAAACCTCATTTTATATATCCATTACACCCATATGATGTGTCACATGACCTCCTCCTACTCCTCTTTCTGCTCTTTTATTCGCTTGTACACATGCAACTAGCACCCACAAATAGGCATAATTAGCCTTACTTTTATATAAGTCACTTGATCTCACACATATTGGTCATCCATGCACACTTGAATACTTGAATTACCATTATTATATGTTTTATAAAATGTTTCCAACATGAATAAACTAATCCCTTAGGTCGTCCATAGCTCAATAGGCTACATTCCTTCTTTAGGTCTTATGGAGACATATTAGGCCTTCTTAGTCACACATTACACTTGGATCTTATTGGAATGCTTCAAAACTCCAAATATATTAGGAAAATATCATATTAAATTCAAATATACCATATCCAACTTCATTTTATTTCCATAACACATTTTATTTCCAACCACCACTTGAACCTTTTCTCAAAACACTATTCACAATAGGCTTATGCATACACACAAAATGTATTTTGAATAATTTATGTATAAACTCAATTTTTCCAAAAAGCCATGAAAAAATATCACATTTAAAGAAGACTCATGACCTTAAGGTTATCAAAAACTTAATTATATTCTTTAACTCAAGTTATATAGGCTCAAACTCTTCTCTACAAGAAGCTCACTCATAACTGCCAACTAGTCTCAAAACATAGTCATGGAAACATGAAATTTTGACACCTGATTGAACATACGAAAGGGATTTAAATTAATTAAAATTATCTTATAATATCCTTAAAATAATATTAAACAAAAATATAATAATCATTAATGTAAACTATTGGTCTTTCAGACCAATATGTTGACCTTCTCTCTCATAGTCTTTACTCAGCCAGACAAGCCATTTTGGATTCAATGTTCCAACCTCTTACACTGACTTCCAAGATTATGTAAATAATTTATAGCTAATTAAATTCACAAAAAAAAAATTATGTGAATTATATATATTTACTTAGGTAAAATATCCTCCAACTCATCACTACAACTTCTATATGCCCACTAGACCTTAACATACAATATTCATGTTTGTATATAGTTCACTATCAAGATTGTTATACCAATAGACCATTAGACTCTTATGATGTCTTTATAATTTTTCATTATGAACTCACATCTAATTCACTATTATCCACATTTCAACCATATTATCATAGATGATATTTCTCTATTATTCATATTAGTCATGTAGACCAATCTATATTTCCATGTCTCTATTCCATATTAGGCCTTTAGACACAATCTTGTGCTCAAATTTTCATTATACACTCTTCAATAATGATCTCCACTATAAAAAAAATTGATAAAAATCTATCTTATGTCCTCTGATATCCATCAGCAATTTCAAGCCCATCTTCTTCATGAAACCAACTACTAAGGTTTGTTGTCATATTGAGTCTTAAAACCCTCATATTTCTTCAAGTTTGTCTTTTTATTAGTTATTTTTTTATATCACCTCAAATTATCATGTATATAATAATTAAAGTGAATTTAATACTTTAATATCATTTCCAAACATTTAAAGTACTCACCTTTGATGATTAATAACATTAAGCAACTCTGCAACCAAACCTTATCTGCCATTATGCAAACCTTCAAGGTACAATCATGTTGTCTGATGTTTTTATTACACAAAAATGTGTTCCATAATCTCACTCAATGCATGGAATGGATATCAAATAATTTAACATCCCCTAATGTTTAAAACATCAATCCAAACACTCTAAATGAGTTCTAAAACCATTCTACTCAAACTAGGTTTACTGAGTTTTATCACAGTCTACAGTGATCAAATGAGAAAAGAAATAAATTCACTTTTATGGACTTTAATGGATAAATTACACTGGTAGGTTTTTAATCAAGGATTCTAATTCATATTTGATTTTTATACCATGCTAAAATTCTCAACATCTTGGTCTCTACATGCATTTATTTTCTCAATGATTTCATTGGTTTTTACCATAGTCAGCACCTTTGAATTTGACATAAAATAAAGGTAGTTGTATAGACATTAATGATAAGACACAACCTGGATTTTTTTCTTCTCACTTTATAAAAAAAATCCCTTTTACATCATACCAAAATTATCAATAGATTGGCCTCTGTAAATAATTCTTTTCTCACTAGTCTCTTTGATAAGCATACTTAGTTTGAAATCCAATGGTCATATATTTGAAAACAAATAGCTAATTCCCAAGACATAAATTTGAAGGGATCTAGCATGTATCTAATCTGCAGACCAACTTGGAAAGATTATAACTTGCGATAGACAACTTGTCAAGACACAAAATTTGGAGGGCATGTTCTTGGCACATATAACATCATCTTTATGTCACCTTTTTACCACATTTTAATTTTTAAATGCATATAATAAATGCATAAACTAACTATTTCATTCATACCTTAAAGATATGCAGTGATGGTCTAGTTCTTCTAAGCTAAGAATGTGCATTTTCATTCCTCTAAAAGACAAATTAGATCTATAGAATTTCAAAAAATGATCTATGAACCCCTCATAACATCCTCTTGGTACTTAATGCTCTACACTCATGCCATACATCCTCCAATCCATAAAATTGACCTCTTTGTCATTAATGCATCATGACATCATGCACCTTGGACATAAATGGCAACTCTAGCATCAATGACCATGCTCAACAATAACCCCCTTTGCATTGATGGAAAAATCACTCTTAAAATGTCTTCTTACTAATCTGAACTCCTTTATTCTGATCTTTCTCCCCCTTTGGCATTAATGATAAAGGGTTTTCTACAAGTTTCCATTTGATCCTTGGAACTGATCTTAACAATCCATGCCCACACATACCTAGATCATCATATATAGTCTCCATTTATCACCATGATCATATCTATCTACTTGTTCTTAACATGACTAATAGTTAGTTTAAATCATACTAACTATCAACCAACCTGATGTAGACCTTGATCCACTAGCTCATGATAACATCATACCTCTTTATTTTTCTTAATGAAACTTATACCTCCATGCATATTGACTTCCATATCTTTATTTATGACATCCTTTTCCACACATGATCTACCTTTGATGACTAATCAAAACACCTCTTGTACTCATCCTTAGCTCATAGCTACCCCAAGGCTTCTCATCACAGTATTTGATTATCATCTTGAATCTTGGAGATAAAACCATGTCTAGCTAATGTTTAAGCCATCATATCATCATCTTATCTGACTCAGACCTCTTTGAAAACAAAGGTAATCCCTCTTAGTATTCACAACATATGCACTCACCATATGGACTTTCAAAACATCCCCAACAAACTCACATATTCAATCATACTATGCATGCATCCATGGAACATATGAACCATTGTATATATTTATACATCTTGAAGCCATATTATTTGAAAATGTAAGGATGGATAATATAAATCTTCGTTTCCTTTCTCAAACTCTACTATACTACCTACTAACTTCAATCCTCATACAACCTCTTCTTCAGAGTTTCAATAGAACATCTTCAGAGCTCGATGGAGCATCTTCAGAGCTACTTACATAGATATTAAGTGCTTGATTAAGTATATTCACATCTCATTGTGTTCTATGTTGAGTATTAAAAACTATTGCCAAAAAGATTTTTCTAAAAATATTGATGACTTCTCAAGCCTTCAAATTCTCTCTCAGTAGAGAGACATTATGTTTCCTGGCTTCCTTGTCATATCAAGCATACAATCTCATAACTCATACCTTGCAATACAGACAACCTAGAATCCTCTCAAGATGAATCCTTCTTTGACTGTAACCTCATGATTCTACAAATATATTAGTGTATCCATGAATTTTAATGGAATTTGCCCTTTACATAGGGCACTAAAACACCATGAACTCAAGAAATTCCTAGATCTCCAATCCACTCTTCTCAGCCATCTTAAAATCATGAGACTGATAGTCCTTATTTATAATCCACTTAGGATTGACTAAAGCATTTGACTCATCCACCTTATCATCCTTCTTCTTCTCTTTGGCTGCCTTGTCAATGTATGCAGATAACACATGTTCTTGGCATTCCTTCACATCTAATCCTTGTTATATTGTAATCAAACCATCTTGACTGATAGGTTGAATATGACTAGTTCTAACTACCTTTGGTCTCTATATCCATGTTGTACCCTTCTTATGTACTCTAAGATAGACTCTACCAATATGTCCATTACTATGATAGTTATAAAAAATAACATTACAAAACTTACCTTTGCTCTAACTTCTCCTTCTTCTATGATCCCATGATAACTCATTCTTTGAGACCATTCTACAATCATTTATTGTAAGACCAAACCTACAACACACAAAACATTAGAAATGAATTTAGTTTCAATGTCTAAATGCATTGGGTTTCTTGACTTGATCTACCCTCCTATTGCCTTTGTCCTTCTTGATCTCACTATAGTGAATATCACCCTTCTTGAATTGAGAAGACTCTTTGTTTATATCCTTGAAAACGACATTAATTTCTTCAAAAGACTTCAGCTTGACATTGGCTTGTTTAACCTCCACCTTAAATAACATCAACTCAATTTTTAAATTAGAACATTCTACTTACTTTGAATTGAACCTTGTGTTGACATATTCTAATAGACTATTGAGATCATTGATAGTCTTATTTTGATGTTTCAAATCATCAAGGGCTCTTATGAGCTTAGCTTCAAGGTCTACTTCAGCTTTTCCTTCTTCACTATCATAGTAGAATTATTCATCATACATGTTATCTTATTCTTTGGAGTATCCTACTTCCATGTCCAAGAATAGATCTCCATTTTTAACTTGATCAACACAGTCATTATCACAATTCATGTTTGTGCTTCTTAGGATCACCTTTAGGTTGTTAGGCCTCTCTCAAAGGACAATGCTCTGATACCAATTTTTGGAAGCATAAACACTAAGAAGTTGGATGAATAAATGTCCTTAATACTCTTTTAATTTCACTTAATCATTCATTCATTACAATTCATCATTTAATATCAACCTAATGTACATAAGCATGAATCAACTAAAATAATGCATGAATAACCATAACACATAATATAAGTGGAAAACCCTCATGGGGGATTAAACCCACCAAAATAAAGCCTAGAATAATAGTCCTATAAATAAATAAATAAATATTTAGTTGATCACTAACTTAAAAATGAGCACCAACCCCTAATTCACCAAGCACCCACTTGGCTTTAGCAAGCACCAACTTTCTAGGAGGCACCAACCCCCTTGTTGATTAAGCACCCACTCAATAAACACTATGATGAATCAGCACCCACTCATCCACCACTTATTTTTCCACTTTTTTCTTGATTCTTATCAACACTTGATGAAGGTCTTATTTTTATCTCTCTCTCTCTCTCTTTTGCTCTCTATGACATCAATGTCATACTCAATCTTCTATTTGCTCTCTCTACACATCATCTACCTCATCATGAACTTATCAACATATTCAATCCTATAATACACCTATGATAATCTATGACAACCTTATATAATTATATTATGATCCTCTCCTCATGAAGTTTATATTAATCACAATTTTTCCTCATGGTCTGCTCTTTGACACTCATGATCACATTCAAAACTACCTCTAAACCATGCAAATCTGTCATTTCTAAATAAAGTCATGTGTTACCTTGATTAGTTCACATAGGCACTAATATTAATATGTATACCTCATAATATATATTCATCACACCCATGTTATGGTCCAAATTACCTCCTCCTGCTCCTCTTTGTTCTCTTTTATTCACTTGCACACATACTTAACTAACACCCATAAATAAGCCTAATTCGTCTTGATTTTATACAAGTTACTTGCTCTCACACATATTGGTTGTGAATTAATAATTTCATAATTTAATTACCTTTAAAATAGGTATTATATGATTTTTCAAACATTAATGAACTAATCCATTAGGTCAGCCACAGATTAATAGGCTACATTCCTTCTTTAGGTCTCATGGAGACCTATTAGGCCTTCTTAATCACATGTTACACTTGGATATTATTGGAGCACTTAAAAAATCCACATAAAATATAAAAATATCATATTAAATTCAAATATATCATATCAAACTTAATTTTATGTCCACAACTCCTTATAGTTCCAACCACCACTTGAACATTTTCTCAAAACATTGTTCACAATAGGCTTTTGCATACACAGAAAATCTATTTTGCACAAATGAAGTATAAAATCAATTTTAACAAAAAAACATGGAAAAAAATCACATATAAATAATCCTCATTATCATCAAAAATTCATTATATTCTTCAACTCAAGGTATACATGCTCAAACTCTTCTCTACAAGAAGCTCACTCAAAACTACCAAGTAGTCTCAAAACATAGTCATGAAAACATGAACTTATGACACCTCATTAGACATAATCAATGTCTTTAAATTAATTAAAATTATATTATAACATCATTATAACAACGTTAAATAAAAATATCTTAATAATTAATGGAAACTATTTGTCTTGCATACCAATTTTTTGACCTTCTCTCTCACAGTCTTTACTCAATCAGACAAGCCATTTTGGCTTCAATGTTCCAACCTATTTCACTGGCTTCCAAGACTATTGAAAGTTTATGGATCATTAAATTCTAAAAAAACATAATTATATTCATTATATATATTTAATTATAAAAAATATCCTCCAACTCATCACTACAACTGTTATATGCCCAGTAGACCTTAGTATACAACATTCATGTTTGCATATAGTTCACTGTCATGATTGTTAGACCATTAGACTCTTGTGATGTCTATATGATGTTTCATTTTTTGCTCACATATAATTCACTATTATCCATATATCAACCATATTCTCATATACAATATTTCTCTATTATTCATATTGATCCTACAAACCAATCTATCTTTTCATGTCTTTATTTCATATCAGGACTTTAGACACAACCCTATACTCAGACTTGAATTCCTCACTCTTAAATCATGATATACACTATATAAAAATATTAAAATAATCCATCTAATGTCTTCTTATATCTATAATCCATTTCAAGTCCATCTTCTTCCTGAAACCATCTACTAAGGTTTATTGTCATATTAAGTCTTAAAACCCTCATATTTATTTTAGTATGTTTTTTTTTTATTTATTTATTTATATCAACTCAAATTATCATATATAGTATACATAAAATTAATTAATACCTTAATATCATTTCTAAACATTTAAAGTACTCAACTTTGATGATTAATAACACTAAGCAACTCTGTAACCAAATCTTATATGCCATTATGCAAACCTTCAAGGTATAATTATGTTGTCTGATGTTTTTAATACACAAAAACATGTTATATAATCTAAATAAATGCATTTAATTGATATTAAATGAGATAAAAACATCCCTAAATTCTTAAAACATCAATCCAAACATTCTAAATGAGTTCTAAAACTATTCTACTCAAACCAGATTTAATGAGTTTTATCATAATCTATAATGGTCAACTTGGACAAAAAATAAATTAAATTTTATGGAATTTTATGGATTAATTATACTTTTATATTTTAAATAAATAATTCTTCTTTATATTTTATTTTTATACCATGCCAAAATTCTTAATATCTTGGTCTCTACATGCATTTCTTTGCTCACTGTTTGTTTTGGTTTTTACCATAGTTAGCACCTTTGACATTGACCTGCAATAAAGGTATTTGTACAAATATTTATGATAAAACACCACATGGAAGATGTTCATCTCATTTTATATAATTTTTTTTTTACACCATACCAGAATTCTCAATATATATGCCTCTAAAAATAATTTTTTGCTCACTAGTCTCTTTAGCAAGCATACTCAGTTTGAACTCCAATGGTCATATATTTCAAAACCAATAGCTATTTATTGAGATGTAAATTTGATGGGATCTAACATGTATCTAGTCTAAATACCAACTTGGGAATATTATAACTTTTCAAGACACAAAATTTAGAGGGCATGTTCTTGGAACATATGATGTCATCTATATGTCACCCTTTGACCACATTTGACTTTTTAGGTACATATAATAAATGCACAAACTGATTGGTTCATTCATACCTTAATGACATCCAGTCATAGTCTAGTTCTTCTAAGCTAGGAATGTGCATTTTTCTCTCTCCAAAGGATAAATTGGATCTCCAAAATCT
Organism: Torreya grandis; assembly: GCA_037957365.1. Taxonomy (NCBI): domain Eukaryota; kingdom Viridiplantae; phylum Streptophyta; class Pinopsida; order Cupressales; family Taxaceae; genus Torreya; species Torreya grandis. Next base: position 93,225 of record JARHVA010003558.1, read on the forward strand.
TACCAAAAGATCTATGAACCCCTCACAACATCCTCTTAGTCCTCAATGTTCTACACTCATGCCATACATCCTCCAATCCATAAAACTGACCTTTTTATCATTAATACATCATGACATCATGCACCTTGGACATCAATGACAAATCTAGCATAAATTACCATGCTTGATAATCTCTTTTTAAATATGTGGTTTTGTTTCACATTTTGGTCTAGCTCTTTTACCTTAGAATATTTGAGTCTTTTCACATTAAATTTGAAACTCAACCTTTTGAAGTGCAAATTTTCAACTAATTAAGTTTACACAAAATCTTCATCTCATTTGGGATTAGGTTGTCTACCTTTTGTGTTTAAATTGTGTCATTTGGGTTGATTTCCTATTTGATCTAAAATACCCCTTTGCCTAAACTTAGTAGTTTTTATTTATTTTATGCTTTGTTTTGAGAGTCCTTTAATCCAAGTTATTTCCACGTGCCTTGTTTGAAGTTATTTGTACTAAATTATGAATGTCCTAGTTCCATTGTTCCAACAGTCTCTTGTGAATCAAATTTTGAGTCTTAGCGAGCCAATTACCAAGTGTCACCTGATCTAATTACCTTAGTTTAATTTTTTTTCAAGTTCTTATTTGAGTTATTTGTTTCCAAGTCTAGCTTTATTTTTCATGCTAAATATTCTAACTGCCTTTAGGCAAATCATCGTTATCCTTTGATCCTAGTTTTTAATTGTTCTACTTTATACAGACACTATTATTACTGATTATAATCACCTTTAGACAAATCATTACCTTATCCATAGATTAATTTTGATCTTTTATGTTAATTTTACCACTAATTATAACCACCTTTGGGCAAATTAGTATTAATTATAAGACCAATTTTGAGTTTGTTTTGTTCAACCTTTGCCTAGTCTAGTTTTTTTACCCTTTGTGCATCTTTTCCAAATTCATAGGTTATTTGTTTTTAAACCTCAGTTATTTTTTACCACCCTATGTTTTCCATGAGACCTATATATAAATCTGAATATGCCTTGTTAGTAATGGGACCATGTATAATCTAAACTATGAGAATTTTATGACTAGTGACCCTTTTGTTCAAGAGTAATATGATAATATAGCTTATGAGATAGATCCCTATCCATGTTATAACATTATATATGTTAAACATAGGCATGACCCATTAGCATAGTATTTGGTGATTGTACCTCTTTATCCAAGACAAGAGCTAGAGCAAATGGCATAGTACCTTGATTAAATAATTCTTAACATTGAACAAAGCAAATAACAATATCCCTACTATGTTATGATGCCAACATAGATAAGCTATGATCCTTACTTTTTTGAATGTCATTTATTAGAGAATAAAGATGAAGTTCTTATTATAGCTATCAAAGTAGGAGCCAAGTTTTCACCAGACTTCCCACATGAAAGTTTAAGTAGTTTGATTAAAAATCCTAGTAATGTTCCTCAAATTCAACCATTTAAATAGGCATCAACTAATAATAGTCAATCTTTAGTCCAAATTCCATAGCAAAGCCAAAGTATGTGTTTCATATAAATTTTTCTTTATGTTCTTTGGAGGAAAGAGAAAATAAATGTGAGAAGGGTATGGTAAAAAAATCTGATATGTTGTGCATGCATTTGATCTAGATGATTGTAGATACTCTTCTTTGGCTTGGGAGGAATGACCTATAAATAAGAAAGCACTCAAATAAATTATCTATTAGTTAGATAGTAGGGTGGATTACCTATCAATCTAGATCCAAGAAGCATGAGCTTCCTCGGAGGCTATCAACCCACACTTTTAAGCAATCAAGTTCTAAAAGATAAAGTACTTGCATATATCATAGAAGATACAAAAATGAAATACAAGAAGTGCTTGATAAATGAATAGGTGAATTTGACTAATTATATAAATAAATAGATTGATATTAATGCCAAATGAATCATGTGTGGTCCAAAAAATATGGTGAGGTTTTTTGATTAGGCAAAGGATCTAAAACTAAGATTTGGTTAAGGTCTAGTGGGTGAAAATAGCTTGCTATTTATTTGTCTAATAGTGACCATCAGTGGTTGAGGTAATCATTGGTAGTTAGGTCAATCATCAATGGTTGAGATAAACCATTGGTGGTTAGGGTGGCCATTCAATGATTACTATGGATTTTGATATAGTTCAATAAAGTGATCTGGCAAGGTTTTAAAAGTGAAATCTTGAAGGTGGGTTTGGGATAAGTTAGTCACAAAACATAAACAAAGTAACTAATTAATGAGAATATATACTTAGTTTTTCAGTTATTGATCTGAGGTAGGGTCAAAGGATATCTTGGTGAAACTTGGATAAATTTTAGTAGAGTAATGATACTTGGTTGTTGATCGATGAGCAGTAGTACTTCAGCTCTCTATCACCCTTGTTGGTTCACTAGTATGATGGAAGAACACATGTAAAAGGAAGTGTTGATATAGGAGGCTCTCGATATGGGTGAGGATGATTTACTGATTTTAGATCCTCTTATCACCTCATCCTCCTCTCTTTTTATAATAAGGAATGAGAGGTGTAATAATAAGTTAACAAGAGTTTCAACAAGCAATTCAAATTTAGCTTTCACATGTATTAACTTGCACATGAATTAGATGAGCTAAATATAAAAATCAAGTTAGAATTGATTACAATCTAACTATTCAAGTAGTGAGAACTTGACCATCAGTGGTCAGGCCTAACCATCGATGGTTAGGATGACCATCAATGATCAAGGGTCAAAGGTAAATATTGGTAAAAATATTTAGTTAGTTGGTTAGCTAGTTAGCTAGCCTAGCTTAGGTTTTTAGTCAAAGAGTTGTATGATGATCCCTAGGGGGTCCTAAGGTGGTCTAGGGGTGTTATAAAATATAGAATCATTATGTGTGGTTTTATATTATCTACATTTTACCTAATTTTATTATGTAGTTTATATCAGTAAGTTACAAAACAAAAATGGATTACGAGTCGAAGGTTAGGTTGCCTTGTGCATGGGAGGAGGTATTCCCCTTCAAATAGAGAATTGATGAGGAGAAATAGAAATTAATGCAGGTTTGATAAGTGGGTAAGTTGGTGATGAAGTGGGTGGTAGGTTGGGAATTGAAACACAAATACATGTACAAAGTGTGATATCCAAGATTGTGTAATTACTAGGTTGTCATGGTTAGTAAAAATAAGGTCAGAACTAGAAGGATAAGTGACAAGTGGAACACATGACCACATATGATGATTGGGTTACACTTGTAAACTCAAGTCTCCTAAAAAAATTAGTGTTTTTATGGGTATCCAAAGTAAGAAGTGCTCCCATGAAGACATAATATGGTTGGGTGTGTGCAAAGTAGTGCAAGTGTAAAATGTTCAACTTGTTAATTTAGTTGGTGTGGTCAAAAAGACCAAGGCCAAGTCATCATAAAACATGTGATAGTTAGGATATAATGTCTAGTGATGAGGTAATGAGGTTGGTAGTTAAGGTTGGTAGAGAATGTGATCTCCATTGGTGGGAACTTAGGTTGGTTTTGGGTAAAGAGTGGTTTGAAAAATTTTGGTATGGATGGAAAACCCCATTATTCTAACCATCGATGGTTAAGGTTGACAATCAGGGTCGACCATAGGTGGTCACCCTAACCATTGATGATTAAGTGTCAACCCTAAAAGGGTGAGGTAAAAAGGAACTACCATAGTTTTATTTAGTCATTTAAACATATTAACATCAGTGATTACACAAATTGGCATTTTACAATGAAAATTTTGACATTTTGGTGATTGTGTAATTGACTAGGTGAGTGAGGTACTGAGATGACTAGGGGTGGACTAGAAATTTGAACTAGTCAAGATGCAACATGGATGAGGGAAAGCATGGGGATAGGTGGATATGGGCCCTAGGGTTTCTCCTTGATGATGGTTAAGGAATGAGGTAGGTGGTGTATTTAGATGCAAATTTTATTTAAATTTTCTTGTGTTTATTGAGTGGTTGACCTAGGTTAGTTTTTAAAATATTTGTTTGATTTTAAAGGTGAAATGGTAGTTTTAATTTAGATTGGTAAGGGTTTATGTGGGTAGGTTAAGGTAGATTAAAGATTAGGTTAGTTTGTGTGAGTTATGGTGGCATTTGGGAGGGTAGGGTTTGGTTTTTATCATCAGTGGTTACCTTATAGTGACCATTGGTGGTCATGTTTAATTATCACTTATCACTACCAACCATCTCTGGTTGATAAGTGACTATCATAAGTCACTATACAATGACCATCAATGATTGATTTCCTAACCATTGACGGTCAACTATAGAAATAGTCGATCATTGATGGTCAAGGGGTAAGCTTAAGTTTTGTGGTGAATGGTTAAGGAATATTTAATTATTTTTGGTAAATTTTAAGTGTAATAAGTCATGGATAAGGTAAAGAGGGGAAGGTTAGATGTTAAAAATGGTTAAGGTTAAATTTTATAGGTTTAAGGGTTATTATTTTGGTAATGGTTAAATGATGTACGGTGATAGTGATGAGCTCAAAAAATGGCTCCTTATTGACATGTTATTTCCCTAAATTCATCTCTCGAAGGATATTATCTTATGCAAATCTTAGATTGTTAAATAGCTATTACATGGAAAATAGATATTTGTCTTGTTTATAGTGAACCAAAGATTAAACCTTTACTTTGTCATTAATGTCTAATACATAGCATGTTTTAGTGATATTTGGTTTGAAGAATGCTTAAAGAAGAAGACATAGGTGATGTATAGTGAATGTTCAATTTTGATCTCCATCTAATATAACTATGGACTCTACAGGATTGCTTTTATAGACTCTGTAAGCTTGTTTCTATGGACTCTGTAGGATTGTTTCTATGGACTCTGCAAGCTTGTTTCTATGGACTCTAAAAGCTTGTTTCTATGGACTCTATAGGCTTGTCTCTATGGACTCTACAGGTTATTTCTATGGACTCCATAGGCTCATTCCTACTGACTCTACAAAGTCAATTCTAAGAATTTTGTAAGGACGAAGCTAAAAATGGGAAAGTTGGTGACCAAATAGGATAAGAGAGAATTATTCCAGCTGGAGTCAAATAAGGAAAATACCTACCTACTATTTTATAGGATTTTGTTTTGATAAAATTGTATTTAATTAGATCTTACAAATATTATAAGATAGGATATCTATTTCATCAGAATAATTAGATCTCTTGGAAATCCAATCTCCTATCTTTGGATGAATGGATCGACCAAGGAATCCTATTTATTTACATCTTATTTTGAGTTGATTATATTAGTATAAAATGTAAGACTTTCGTCATTGAAAGGATAATTAGATATAAAGATAAGAAGATAGAGAGTAGATAATAGAGGAAAAGATTTGTATGAGCATATTATAGGTTTTAGCCAGATTGTAATCATTTTAGTTTTATGAATTATCACTTTAGTTTCCAGCATTGATTAATCTTTGTTCCTCAGTCTGAGAGGAGTAAGATCCCACTCTCCTTGGAACTAGGAACTATGTACATTATTTATGTTATGTTCTATTAACTCATTGTTATAATTAATTAGAATCTTGTTAATATTTACATTTATTCATAAAAACATCAAAATAAATTCATAGTTTAAAAAGCATTTTCTTATTCCAAATTCATTTCCTTTCTAAGCAAAGTGTGTTTTCTTTTACAGCAAATGTGTGAAACAAATTGCCTTTTATTACTGAAGAGTGTAATTTTACTTTCCACGCAAGCATAAATAAGAGTGTGATTTTTACTTTTAGAAAATGAGTAGATTGATTTGATTTCTTCCTTTTCAATAAAAGAGTGAATCACATAGTTTAGGACACATTTCTTTCTTTAGTCAAAGTTAGAATAGGACAATCAAACACCCCCATAAGCAGCCTTCTAGATCTACCATCCCTTACCTTATTGTAGATAGTTTTGGACATTAGCCCTAGTTGATAAGACATCAATTAAATATTGATTAAATGAGGAGTTAAATGACACTCATCATTTTTGGCACCATTGCCAAGGAACATAAGGTCTTAGTAAGGTAATAATTATTGGTCTAGAGTGGAAAATAGAAAAATTATAAAATCCCATAAAAATTTAATAAATTGATGTACCATCCTAGAGATTATAAAGGAATATTCATCCCAAAGTTTCCACCAAGAACATGAGTTGACACTCTTTCAACAAAACTGAGTAGTGAACCAAAAGTTACAAGTGAAACATATCTACAAGAATCTTCAAAAATTTGGATAGAAACCAGTTCCTTGCCACAAGAAAGCCCCATAAGACAAATTCCTTAGGATCAATCTCTTGAAGGAAGACACTATTTAAAAGTTGCCAAGGATTTAGAAGAAGTATTTCAAAAATCCATAACTGAAGAAAAATTTTAGAATTTTAAACAACCCATAACTAATACCACAAATATTCAATGGGAAGATCATCCCAGCTTTAAAACGTCATTAGAAGAAGAAATAACTCTCCAACAAAATCAACAACTTGCACAACCAGAAAGGACTTTTTCCTTTCCTATTGTTGTAGATCTTAATGATCAAACCCCCATGAAAAATATTTCACTAACTAATCTACCAAATTTTTGGGGAAGATCTACAGAAGATCCTGATCAATTTCTTTTTGAGTTTAAGGTGCTATGTCAAACCTATGATTACAAAATAGATAGACAGAAATTAAAACTATTTCCCTCTACACTTAAAGATGCAGTTATGAGATGGTTCATGGGTTTACCTAGTGATTCTATTAGAATATGGGATGACATGAAAATAGAATTCTTGAACAAATACCATGATTATTGTTGAGTGTGAGAAAGAAAAGAGGATTTCTTCAAAATCAAATAGAATGAGGATGAGTCTTTAGAGGATTATTTGGATAGATTCATGATCACTCATAAAAGAAGTAATTAACCACTCACTGAAGATGTTCCAAAATTGGTTTTATTGAAAGGGTTGGATGAAGATACTAGAGATGCCTTAAATTTGATGGGAGGTGGAGATATAAATAAGTTGGCTTTCGATCATATTTTTTAGCTTTGTACCAAATACTCTTGAATGAAACCTAGAATTAGGAAAGGAAGGTTTGGGAAATCTAATCAAGTGGGTAAGCTAATGGAAGAATTTGCTAATATAAAGATAGATATCCTGGTTACACTAAATAATACATTGGATGGCCTTCAAGCTAAGGAAAATGCAATAGAACCCTTAGCAATCTACTATCCTAAGTGCAGATAGAAACATGCCCTTAGAGACTACCCCCTAGATAGAACCAATGTTTCATCATGTGGGATATGTGATACAATAGATCATGATACCAAACATTGCACCCTTCTACCTATTTTAAATAATCAAATGAAAACATAAGCCTAGTCCACTAAAGAAGTAAATTATATCCAGAGACAAAACTTTGCCCCACAAAACCAAGCTCAAGGACAGTTTAATACATGAAACCTAATTAATCCATGGATGGCACCATGGAATTTTTTAGTTCCTTCACCTTTTAGTAATCAATCCCAAATTCTATCAATCTAAAATCCATGGGTAGGACAAGATTAGATGCCAACACCCCCATGGATGGTACCACAACCACAACAACAATGGGTACCATAGCAACAATGGATGCCACAACCATAGCAACAATGGAATCAGTAGTGGAACCCACAACCACAATTTATCCAACCAAGAATACCACTTTAAAAACAAACTATTATGCCACCCCCAGTTATTCAGCAATAAGGATAAATCAATCAACCCTCAATGCCTGCACAACCAATAGTAAATCCAAAAAATAAACAACCAACACCTATTTATGTTAATGAATAGGAAGAGATAGTCAATTTTGGATCTATTGAGTGTTCAGACATACATTTAAGATTAGGGAAAACTATACAAAATCCTCCGATTCTCATTTCTGAGATACCTGATGAAAAATAAAAAATAAAATCATCTCAATTAAACACTAGAGAAGCTAAAATCAAAATGAGCCTTGAAGCAAACAAAGTAAACACTACTACCCCAGGAGTTCCTTTTCCCAAAAAATTAAAAGAAATTGGTATTAAAATAGAATCAAACTTGGTCCATGAGTTTCAAAAGATCAATATTGAGGTACCCCTACTACAAGCTATTAGGGATATACGTGAATTAAACAAGATCATCAAAAACCTTTGTATCAAGACACCTAAGAGGAAAGCAAAATATCTAGGAACCATTCATGTTGATGGACAAGTTACTGATTTATTAGTAGGAAAACTATTAGTTCCAAAATATGCAGATCTAAGAAGCTTAGTGATCATAGTAATAATCGAAGGTAAATAAATTCCTCACATCTTGGTAGATTTGGGAGCAACAATTAATGTTATGACAATTGATACTCTCCATGCATTATCTCTTATGAGAATACAACCTACAACTACCATTCTTCAAATGGCGGACTAGTCCGTAACTAACCCAAAAGGGACTATAGAAAATGTTGAAGTACTAATAGAGTCTTGGGAATATCCTATAGATTTCATGGTCTTGTAACCTAAAACAAAGAATCTAGGGTATCCCATAATCTTAGGTAGACCATGGTTGGCTACTGTAGCAGTATTAATTGATTTCAGGTCAAGAGACATGACCATTTATAATGGGTTAAAGTCCAAATGCATCTCTTTGTATCCTCTTGTAAAACCATCAACAAATTGCATACAAGAACTTTGGGTAGATGAATCAGATAACACATCAAATAACATGTCCTCCTTAGCTATGATCATAGTTAAAAAACACTTAGAAGAATTGAATGGAGACATATACTCTGAATCTATGGACTCTGCCAATCTGAAAGCTATGGACTCTGCCAGTTTGAAAGCTACGGACTCTACCAGTCCAAAAGCTACGAACTCTATTAGTCCAAAGTCTATAGACTCTGTCAGTCTAGAAACTATGGAATACCTCTGTTTAGGATTCCTAAGTCAAACAGAATATTATGAAACCTCCACTTCTACTTATTTATTGTTTTTTCATCATATGATCATGGAGTGATTTAGGAAAGTGTGTGGAAATTGGTAAAACAATAACAAACTCATTTCTTAGATGCATTTCATTATTCTTTAGCAAGACTGATTCCTCCTAGAAAAGAGTTTGTTGATAATGTAACCATGTTTCATAAGCTACTTCCTCATCCATATCCTTTGAACTCATTGATTGGTAAATTCAAGCAAATAGAATATAACCACCTAGATATAAAACCAATCATGGTATTACTTGGAAAGATTTTGAACATCAATAGTTGGTTAACAAATGAAGAGG